>JASAMZ010012427.1:0-115556 GCA_030248115.1 Linhomoeus sp. GSCO2_2
ATGTAAAGCTGTGGTAACCATGATATTATTCCCGAGCTGCTCTGCAAGGCGTTTTCAGTTCATGGCCGGTCTCCATCCCTCCGTCTACTGGCTGTCCAGTTGGCTGTTCGACCTCGCCATCTACTGGCTGGTGGTGACGAGTCTGGCCCTTGTCCTGCTGCTCTTTGGTCACGAAGCCATGGCCGACTGGGACAAACTGGGCCGCTTCCTCTGGCCCCTGGCTCTGTACGCCTGGGTGGGCCTGCCCTTCGCCTACCTCTTCCACTTCATGTTCCAGGCCCATACCAAGGCCGTCGTCCTACTCCTCGTGCTCCTGATCCTGGGATGTGAGTTGCGCGCGCCTGTGTATCGTCTGTTGTTGGTATGCATATGTGACTGCGTGCGGCTCCACTGAGACGCTCTTGGCAATTCGCAGACGCTCTGGTGGAGATCGTCTTCCATATGCTGGCGCAGTCGCTCGTTCTGTTGGCCGGCCAGCCCTCCTGCGGCCCCTTCTCCTGGCGCTCCTTCCTGGATGTGTTCGCTGCGCTTCTGGTGCCCAGCTACTCCCTGACCGTCACCTTCACCGGCGCCTACGAGCTGCAGCGCGACGACTGCGCCGACTCTGGCGCTGACGCGATGGAAGTCGGTACGTCGCGCTCCACGGCGAACCTGCAGCTCTTCGTGCCGGCCATGCTCGTCTACGGGGCCGTTCTCTGGGCCCTGGTGCTCTTCATTGACCACGGGATGTGCCGCGGCTGCGGCTACAGCTGCTGCGCCAACCGATGGAAGAAGCGGCTCCAGTTGGCCAGAAGGGTGGGGTACACGCTTGACGCCCGACGCTCGCGGTTGCATACATACCTAACAAGCTTGCGTTTCTGCCCACGTCAGCCCCCAGTGGTCGCCCCAGACGAGGACGTGTTGTCGGAAGCGCGGGAGGCGGAAGAGGCGTCGCCGAAGTCGGTCCCGATTCTCGTCAAGAGCCTGGAGCGCGCCTTCAATTACGTGTGGGCCGTGGGCGGCGTCAGCTTCCGCGTCCTGGAGGAGGACTGCTTCGGGCTGCTGGGAAGCAACGGCGCCGGCAAGACGACCACCTTCCAGATGCTAACAGCGGAAAGGCTCATTCACAGTGGAGAGGCGTTCATCAAGGGAAGCAGCTTGCTGGGCGACTGGAGAGAGGTGGAGACTGGAGATAGGTAGTTCTAAACTGGTGTAACAGTGATACTGTGTTGTGATCAGTTCAGGCGTGCGCCCACGTGGGCTACTGTCCTCAGTTCGACGCCCTGCTGCCGCAGCTGACGGGCAAGGAGATGCTGCGACTGATGGCGCGCATTCGCGGAGTGCCCCACTCGCAGGTGGAGCGAGAGGTCGCCTGCCGCGTCGCCGAAGTGGGCATCGCCAAGTATGGCGGCAAGCGCATCGCCACCTACAGGTCAGCATTACAACGAATAGCCGCTGCGGTTCACATATATACCCATTTGGCTATCGGACTACCGTATCCTGGTATCCCACGTGATTCATCACGTTGTATTTCAGCGGCGGCAACAAGCGCCGTCTGAGTCTGGCGCTGGCGTTGATCGGCGATCCTGACGTGCTACTGCTGGACGAACCCACTGCCGGTCTGTCTGATGCCACAGACTTGCAACAGGGTGGCCAATCTCACATTACGTTGTTTACAGGTGTCGACCCGACCGCCCGCCGCGCCGTCTGGGACTGCCTGACCAGGAGGCGACAGAACGGCACGCCCATTCTTCTGACTTCGCACAGGTGAGAAGGGTTCACCCAAGTGACAGTACAAACCTCTGAAACATCTGAGCGCTTCAGCATGGAGGAGTGCGAGCAGCTCTGCACTCGCCTGGCCATCATAGTCGCCGGCCAGTTCGTCTGCTGCGGCTCCACGCAGCACATCAAGGGTGTGCCTCACTCGCTTGACTTCTACTCTTGTTTCACACCTACTGAGCATCGTCAGGATGTTGGCACTTTAGGGAAGTACGGTCAGGGCTTCACGCTCCAACTGACGACCAGCGCAGTGGTGGACGCCGACGACTTGACGGACGCCGTGAGGAAGCGCTTCCCTGGGGCTTACTTGAAGGTACTTTCGAACCACCAGCGCACGAAATGTTCCAAGGGCGTCTGTCTACATTGCGTCTGCATTTTCAGGAGCAGCTACTGACCCACTGGACCTTCCACGTGCCCAAGGCGGGCATCGCCGGCTGGGACAGCTGGTCTTCCATGTTCGGCCGCTTGGGGGCGTTGGCGTCCGAGTGGCGCCTTCTCGATTACTCCCTGTCGCAGACGACGCTGGAGCAGATCTTCATCCACTTCTCGAAACTGGCCGACGACGTCCCAGAGCAGAAGCCCACTGACGCAGACACTGACGCCACTGGCGCTGCCACTGAGCAGCAGGAGCCGTTGCAGATGGGTGAGCGTCTGCGCGTCGCACTTCTCATATGATGATGGGATACATAACTTCTCGCCGTCTCTTTGTTGCAGCCCCTCCCCAGTCGCAGCATGAGAAGCTGGAGGACATGCCGATAGAGTCGAAATACCAAGTGGAACAGCGTAACCATCCTGACTCCGAGACTGTCGAGTAGGTGTGTCGTGTGTGCTCTCCCAGTTCCGCTTTCTTCGTTCTCGTCTTCAAGGAGCAGGTATGTAGCTCGAATCGGTTTGCTCACTCTGCGGGCTGTGATGTTTCTCTTCGAAGTTACCTCTTCTTTCTTTTGTTCTTTGATTGATCTCGTACTCTACGTCTCTGTTTGTTAGGGGAATGTACAGGGTGTCTCATGGTGGGTGTACCAACTTTGATCGGCTGTTGCGCGTCACTGCGTTGGCCGATTTGGCTGAAATTTGGTAGGTACGTACTACTAAGTGAGACTTAGACATCTGCAAAATTTGAGCGTCCTACACCAATTCTGGCGGGAATGCTGGCCCAGAGCGCAAACAATGTTTTGACGATGGTGCACCTCGTGGAGGAGGCTCTGCAGCTGCAGAAGCAGTTGATGGGCCTGCAGACCGACTTTGATTTGATTCTTCTGAAGCGTGTTACACGCTACGAGGTCCGTTTCAAGACCGTTCAGAAGCTCAATTAATCCTCATTGTGATGGTGCAGGTGGCATCAAAGTAGCTACAAGCACACCAACTTTGTAGCTGCCACAAGCCGACGAGTCTTAAGAAAATGACAATGTTTGCGTTTTTGGGGCCGCATTCCCGCAAGAATAGGTGTAGGGCATTGAAATTTTGCAAGTGTCTAAGTTACTCTTGCTAGTAGGTATCTACAGGGTGGCCCAAAAATAGTGAGACCCCTAACTTTGTGAAAGCCATTCTCAAGCTTGTCTGCATATATCAGGCCCAAATTTGGACACAACATACTGTGGGGTGTTTATGACCAACATACAGAATTTCAGACCATTTGATGCAACGATCGTCAAATCACACCAATTTCCGCAACGTCATGTCGGAAATCGGGTGCAGTGACTTTTCAATGGAGAAGGCGCTGGAGGAGCAGGACGTCCATGTCGCTGGGGCTCCTCCAGCGCCTTCTCCATTGAAAAGTCGCTGCACCCGATTTCCGACATGACGTTGCGGAAATTGGTGTAATTTGACGATGGTTGCATCAAATGGTCTGAAATTGTATGTGTTGGTCAAAAACACCACACAGTATGTTGTGTCCAAATTTGGGCCTGACATATGCAGACAAGCCTGAGAATGGCGGCCACAAAGTTAGGGGTCTCACTTTTTTTGGGCCACCCTGTACAAAATTTCAGCAAAATTGGTCAACGCAGTGACGCGCAACAGTCGACCAAAGTTGGTACACCCACCATGGGACACCCTGTATGTATGTACATATGTAGGTACGTACCTTGTTCGTCTCTTCTCTTCTCTTCTGCCGGCTTGTTTGCGTGTCTGTAAGGTTCGGGTTAGCTCTTATGGCGTACAGTATGTAGCTTTAGCGTGTTGTAGATGACGACGGTGCCTCACGATCCACCTTCATTGCTGCAGAAAGAATGCCTTTGTGTTTCTTTCCTCTGCACAACTTTTGGCCACTCCTGGTCTCAGGAGAACTTGAGTGGCAACGTAGAGAAGTATTTTGATGGATCGTCACGAAGGAAACTACTCGTCTTGAAACGAACTTTGCTTGAGGAACTCAATGCAATCAATAAGAAGCGTTGTGAGACCCACTTGAATACAACTGCCAATCCAATGGTGAATCGTAGGTAGCTAGGTTTGGGTATGTTTTACGACTTGTTAGGGACGTTGAAGTTGGTACGGAAACTGGGGTCTAAGGCGTTTAGCCTTGAAATGACGGCTTGTCTCAGAGGATAGTGGAACTTTCCAGATGGGCTTATTGGCAATGAGACTTCCACTTCTGTTGCGCACGGCGGTGCGCAGAAGTCCACTCGGCGTAGCAGTGGGCTCTTCCTGTTGCTGTGCCTCACTCGTCGGATCCAATGCCAACTGTTCAACAGTCGCTGCCGAGTGCCGATTATTGTCTAGCGTCAAAGTTGCTCCCAGAAGTCTTCTAGGCGGTCGCTGCCGTTTGGTTCATACATCGCTGCGTGGTAAGGGTTTGCAGAGTGCAGACTGTTGGATAGGTAGCTAGCTAGGTAACACACGATGCGTCCTGTGCATGCGGGTAGTTTCCTGCCTATTCCAGCCTATTTGGCGGAGAAGAAGCCAAGCGTCGTTCACTTCAACCTGTCCGACATCGGCGAGGGTATCGTCGAGGTGGAGATCAAGGAGTGGTCTGTCGACTTCTGAATTTGACGAACAGAATTTGTGTATGTCGTTCAGAGTAATTATGTAGTGCAAGGGCGTTTGCCAAGTCGTCAACACTTGCAACTGGCTGTAGAAACGGACAGTGTGAATGTTTTCGTTAGTTGGGTTCGGCTCTGCTTTCTTTAGAACCGAATTCCACTTGTGTCGATATTCACTGCGGTCGTTTCTATCACTTTGATGCGCTTTGCAAGATGTAATGTCTCGGTTGTCGTGTCAAGTTGACAATGCCTCCTGCAGGCACGTGAAGGAGGGCGACCGTGTCAGCCAGTTCGACAACATCTGCGAGGTGCAGAGCGACAAGGCCTCCGTCACCATCACCAGTCGATACGACGGGTAATCTTGATCAACTTTGTGTATCTGCTGTTGAATGAGACCTGTTGATGGTGTCAGCGACTCTATCTTTGTATCGTGCGTTAGAGCACAATGGAAGCTGGATGTAGCAGCAACTGTGAGCGTCTGGAGTGTTACGAGCCGAACGTCGGCCAGACTCGTACACATTCCAGCTTTCCTTTCGAAGCGCCCAAATGTGTTACAGGGTGATCAAGAAGCTCCATTACAAGGTGGACGACATCGCGCGCGTGGGACAGCCCCTGGTGGATATCGAGATTGAGTCCGAGGAAGGAGAGGAGCAGAGTAGTGACTGTGAGCGCGGTTGATTGCTTTCCACTTCTATGCGCGCGCTTTGGGCCTCTGGTTTGGAATGATTAAAACGTAGCCCGCTAGTGGGGGAAGCGAGCACTGTCTTATGTGTAAAGGGTGTGGCACTATTCGTTGGCGCACACCAATGGGATGCCTTCTGAGAAGTTTACTGAGGGGTGTTCGTTCGCAGGCTCCGCCTGCCACGCAGCCGTCTTCCAAGCGGTAGCTTCTCCCCAATCAAAGTGTTTATTGTTATCTCAATCGCATTGTCTTTCAGCCGAGGATGAAGCAGCGGCCGCGCCGAAACCGGAGGCCGTGACAACGCCTTCAGAGAAGCCCTCAGGGAAAGTGCTGGCGACGCCGGCCGTCAGGCGTATTGCCATGGAGAACAAGGTGACGCATACATCTCATTCACAATTGATGGACTTCGGTGGCTTCCTTTGCTCTTTCAGTTGGATTTGTCGCGCGTCGCGGGCACTGGCAAGGACGGTCGAGTGTTGAAGGAGGATGTCCTGAGGGTCATAGGCGCCATTGAGGCTCCAGGTGGCACAAAATTAGACGTCATATTGTCCAGCTCCGATTCTCGGTCTAGTACAAGTTACAGAGCCTGTAGCGGCGCCCAGAATCCTGCCTACCGTAGCCGCAGAAGACAAGTTGGTGCCGGTGCGCGGCTACACGCGCATCATGCTGAAGACCATGTCCCAAGCGAACCAAATACCCCACTTCTGCTGCTGCGACGAGGTCTGACAGCTTTGGGATGGTTTCTGTCATAATCTGACATGAACTGTGATTCTCCACAGGTGACCATGGATCGTCTGGTGGAGCTGAGGGCTCAGCTGAAGACGATGGCAGCTGAGAAGGGCGTCAGGATGTCCTACATGCCTCTATTCATCAAGGTCTAGATTGGCAGAGTAGTGAGGGAGTTATGGAAGTCTCGGCAACGCTTCTATTCTTCCAGGCCGCTTCTCTGTCCTTGCTACAGTATCCCATTCTGAACGCCAGCCTGGACGAGTCGATGGAGAACCTACTCTACAAGGTGAGACAGCATGGCGTCCCCACTACCCACATTGAGATCGGCTCGTTTGCGCGTCGAGTAAAACGTGGTGCTCGCCATGCGTCGACCATGCAGTGCGAAGTGGTCCATGAGTGGCTTGGCGTCAGAAATAAGCGCAGCTCATCTGTCATACAGTATGGCATGCAAGCGAGTCTCACCCACCAAAGCAACACATCACCCCATAACTCCACTCACATCAGTGTATCTATCTCAGTCGTCGCACAACATCTCTCTGGCCATGGACACCCCTGGTGGTCTTGTGGTGCCCAACATCAAGGACTGCCAGAGGAAGAACCTCTGGGAGATCGCTGCAGAGCTCAATCGACTCCAGGACAGCGCTATGCGGCAGCAGGTCTCCCCTGAGGACCTCAGGGACGGCACCTTCTCACTATCGAATATTGGACTGGTGAGGCGCTTGGTTGACTTGTGGAAATGAATGATGCAGTCATTGAAGCGAGTTGGCTGAACTGAACGTGAAGCCGCCAGATGCAGGTGGCAAGGCAATTCTCCCAACCGCTTACCGAATCCGCATATACGGCTGCGTAGAAATCAATCACGCGCCTTCCGTCAAGGGCCTTCCTACGTGCGCCTTCCTCCAGGCACTTTTTGCCTTGGTTTCCACGCATTATTGGCAGGCGTCGCTGCAATCGCGTGCGACGCGCTCGTTACCCGCGCGGGTTGTGTTACCGACGAGAAAATGGGGTATATGAGACGTTCTCCTGAAAAGTGTAGGAAAAGTGGCCAGGGTGGGTCAGCGTTTGAAACGGCCACTAGCTGGGCTAGATAGGCAGTTCAGTTTGTATGTCAACGCAAGTGGTCCGGCGGCTCATCTCCCCTTCCAGCAGGAGTTGTGGCCAATTTTGTAAACCCAACTTTTCTCGCGCGCAAGCAAAAATTGGTCTTTGACAGCGAATAACTTACGCTTGAAAGCGTTCTCAAAAGTGAAACTTGACAGGTTGACACCTAGTGTGACTCGCGACCTGCTGTACAAATTTGACTTTTACAGGGTGTCCATAGCGCCTGTGGCAAAGGTGTCAAAATGGTCAAATTTTGAGCTTTGGCGTAGGCGTCGGGACAATCCGATCGACCTGAAACCTATTTTAGGTTGTAGAGCAATCGATTCTGCATCGGATAGGCTGATAAAAATGATTACCCTCATATAGGAAAATTTTGAGAAAATTGCAATTTTTTAGAATCAGCGCACTATTTGTTCCCGTGTTTCCTCGATAACTTGAAAACGAAGCATTGTTTCAATGCACGTTCCGTCAGTTATGCGCCTCATTCTTCCAATTTTGGTCTGTACGATGTTCTGCGATTCCGCCCGGATTTCCAGAAATTTTAACATTTTTGCAAATTTGTGGAAATCGCCACTTTGCGTGCGTAATGCTCGCTAGTTCAAAGAGAGACGGTTATTCTACCAGCCTCGTTTACTCATCTCTACATGGGCGATCTTTTACAGGCAACAGTTTCTGGCCAGTCGCTGCCGTTCGCGCTCGGCTAATGTGAGCCATCGGACTTTGCCAAAATTTGGGGACGATTCCAGTGGCAAAGTCCGATGGCTCACATTAGCCGAGCGCAAACGGCAGCGACTGACCAGAAGCTGTTGCCTGTAAAAGATCGCCCATGTAGAGATGAGTAAACGAGGCTGGTCAGAATAACCGTCTCTCTTTGAACTAGCGAGCATTACGCACGCAAAGTGGCGATTTTCCACAAATTTGCAAAAATGTTAAAATTTCTGGAAATCCGGGCGGAATTCGCAGAACATCGTACAGACCAAAATTGTGAAGAATGTTAGCGCGCATAAACTGACGGCAACCGTACATTGAAACAATGCTTCGTTTTCAAGTTATCGAGGAAACACGGGAACAAATAGTGCGCTGATTCTAAAAAATTGCAATTTTCTCAAAATTTTCCTATATGAGGGTAATCATTTTTATCAGCCTATCCGATGCAGAATCGATTGCTCTACAACCGAAAATAGGTTTCAGGTCGATCGGATTGTCCCGACGCCTACGCCAAAGCTCCAAATTTGACCATTTTGACACCTTTGCCACAGGCGCTGTGGACACCCTGTAAAAGTCAAATTTGTACAGCAGGTCGCGAGTCACACTAGGTGTCAAGCTGCCAAGTTTCACTTTTGAGAACGCTTTCAAGCGTAAGTTATTCGCTGTCAAAGACCAATTTTTGCTTGCGCGCGAGAAAAGTTGGGTTTACAAAATTGGCCACAACTCCTGCTGGAAGGGGAGATGAGCCGCCGGACCACTTGCGTTGACATACAAACTGAACTGCCTATCTAGCCCAGCTAGTGGCCGTTTCGAACGCTGACCCACCCTGGCCACTTTTCCTACACTTTTCAGGAGAACGTCTCATATAAAGGGGTTGTGTGAGAGCTAAACTGTCTATTCCATAGACATATACTAAAATTGGAACGATACAGAGAAGATTAGCATGGCCCTGGCTCCATTTAGCAGCAATGCAGATTAGCATCCCACGGTAATTCACGACACAACATCAACTGAGCTTAGGTCTATATCGAGTAAGAAGACCAAATTAGTTGGGTGTATGACCTTTGTTCTCAAGAGAGTTTTGTATATCTCTGCTCCGCCGCCGATTTGAAACAGGGTGGCCAATCATAGAAACTTCAGTTTCAGATGCAATCAGTCAATTGGAAGTGAAGCTGCATAGAAATGAGTGGGCACAAACGGACGCCATAATTGAAACTCGCAGTTTCGTATCAGTTACTTTGCGGGCAAATATCAGAACATTCGTAAAATCCCACCAAATTCATGCGTTTTGTTGATATTTATGTCCAAATATGTAAAATAAGCAAATTCAAGTTTCAGATTTGCTTTTAATCCCCAAAACACAAACGTACGAACGCTGATTTAAAATTGTAACATTCTGGACCTTCAATAACTGACGGTCAGTTACTGAAAATGAAACTCAACAGGTGTAAATAACTGAATACTGAAACTGAAGCTCAGGCCGTCGTCGCTCACGAGAGCACTCTGAACTTTTGGACCAAGTCCTGCCTTCTATTTATGTCAAATTGGAATCTTTCTTACCATAACGCAACAATTGGAAATCGTATACAAGAGTGTGTGAGAGTATGGGGGTGATCAGTAAACGGTAATTAGGCATGCGATAGTTGTTTGCTATATTGTTAGACCGAATTCGCGAATTGTGGCCTTAGGCCAGATAGCGCGGCGGCAGCTATGCAGTGCCTTCCTTTCCTGCTGAAGCTCAGCAGAGGGAGGCTCCTCCTGGTGGAGATCGTCCTCCTCGAGTATTCACGTGTCATCCTTGGAGGGCTGGAGTATTTACGTGCGATCCTTAAGAAGGATGACACGCAAAATCGTGAAGCGTTCCAAATTTTTTTGTGGGCAACGGAAAAATTTTGAAATTGGTACAGCGGATGACCATCTGTGTGAGCACTATGTGACAGAGACGACGCTCTTCCTCTGTTGTCCAGTGGTGAGATATGGCGGCGACAATTTTGGACACGGGAAAGGATGACACGCGAAATCGCTCCCCATCCACTTGTTTAGATTGCCGGCACCTACACCCATCCGGTCATCTTTCCACCTCAAGTGGCCATAGGGGCGATCGGCCGAATTAGGGTACCGTATTCTGCCCCGTTCGCTTCCCAATCGATGTCAATTGGTTACTGTAGTGTTTCAGAGACTGCCCAGGCTTCTTCGTGGCACTGAGGACGACAGGCAGCCGCAAGTAGTGGCCAGTCACACTGTCAACGTGGGTCGATCTATCTCTGGCGCGTTTGGGGTACTGTAACTCGAACTTTCAAACATTCAATTCAGGTGAGCTGGTCTGCCGACCACCGCGTGATCGACGGCGCGACCATGGCGCGCTTCTCCAACGCCTGGAAGACCTATTTGGAGAATCCCGCGCTCATGATCGCCGACATGCATTGAATTGTGATTCGGAAGCCCGATTTGCGCCAGTGTGCAACGGAATAGGGGTTGCTCAACCAGTGATGCGTTCTGTGCGCGTGGCAGAACTTTAGGCCATTATTTTACCTTCTGGTACAATAGGAAAGAGTCGGCTTTTGACTCTTCGAAGTATACTACACTTCGACCCGAGTGCGAAAGTCGAAAATTGTGCACATTGTGGCGTGCGTTCGACGACTTCGTTTTCGACTGTTGCCCTTTAGGGATGCAGTTAATTTTGGCTCGGCGAGGCCACTAATGCGATTGTCTGCCTGCCCTGACGACCTTTTACACGACAACTGTAAGGAGCCTCGTGGAGCCTTGTCATTACTCGAAACGAACTTCTCTAACATATTTTAAGAGATTTTGTCTAATTTTGGTCAGAAATGGCTAAGTAGCTAACGATGCCTTAGATGAGAGGGAGGGGATCAACGGCCGTACCTTCTTTTCATCTGACTAAAGGTTCTTTCGGCATCATTTTGCTTGATTAGCGGCGCTGAAGAATGGATAATTTTTCAGTGACGGCGCTCGCTTGGCACAGAACAACAGCTTATTTTCCACTCTGCACCATTTTGTCCTAAGCGCCAGAAAAGCCGTCTAGGCGAGGGGGGTTAGAGGTTATTACAGCAGTAGTGCCCTTCTGGGAGGTCTGATTAGCGCTTGCCTCTGACTGCAATTGCGGCACAACCTTCTTCGCGTTCGGCCAGACACTTGCTATCGTCTTGTACACGTGCATTTCAGAAGAAAGGTCACATTCACATGTCGTAGTGAGCGCACGCTACGTACCACCGAGCTCCACCCACTATCAAACTCAATTAATCGTCCCCGGCGTATGCCGTGGAAGAAAGAAGAATCGTCGTCTCCTGAGTGGGCTGGGAGCATCTGAAAGATTCACACCTCCTCCCCCGGTCCATTAGAGGCGCGCCGGCACCCGAGGCGCCAGAGGTCAAAATAGCCCTCCTCTGACGCCGGTGATGGTGGCACGGAAGCTGGGACGAAACTGATTCCGGGCGTCAGATAAACGACTCATCATGAGCGGCGCCGAGGCGGCGTCTCTGGCGGCCAATCTGACGTCTGGGAGGGGAGGCGAGTCCTGGCGCCAGGCGGTGCGAGCCCAGAGGTGGTCGGGCCGCGAGGCGGTCATGCTGCTGCTTCAGAAGCTCCAAGTGACGGACGCCAGAGTGGTCGCCGTCTACGCGGTGCTGGAGCTGATCCTGGCTGTACAGGTGGGCTAATCAAGAAAGTACATAATAGGGTACAACATGGAGCCTAGCCTACCCGGCACACCTTTTGAACAATGTATTGCATCGCTTTCTCTTTCAGATCACGGCTGCCAATCTGACGGTGCTGCTGATCTACGTGAGGTCGCCCAGGCTGCGCACCATCACCAACACCTACATCTTCTCCCTGGCCATGACCGACTTCCTGACCGGCCTGCTGGGCATCCCACTGACGGTGGTCAGCGTCCTGACGCAGCTCCCAAGGGGCTACCACGGCTGCCTGGCCATCCACGGCTTCATGGTCTCCCTCTGCACCGTCTCCGTCTTCCACCTGCTGGCCATCGCCCTGGACAAGTACCTCAGCATCTGCTGCAGGTCTGCCTTCTGCATGCCTACCTGAAGGTGTACAAGTCAGCTTACAAATCTACCGAGATACGATAAATATGTACGTACATCAACACTGTCTAAGCATCACTTAACGGTAACGATTTACACATTCATAGTCTCACGTTTTGTTCAGTCAGTGCGGTCCCGTGCGAGGTCAAAATCGTCGTAGGCGCGCAGGCCTCCTTCTGTCGGCCGCCTGGGCGGCCGGCGTGGCTGTGGTCCTAGGTCCCCAGTATCTTCTGCCTCACATACGGCCCCAATACAAAGGGGAGTGCAAGTTTATGGACGTGCTCTCGCTCAAGTTCCTCGTCTACGTCATCTTCTACGGGACCATCGCTGCTCCCACCTTCATCATACTCTTCTGCTACGCCAGCATCTATAGGTGGGCGGGTTGGTGACGCAACCTTTTTGGCTAACTGCAATACCTGCATTCGCGATGACTCCAGCGACAGTTTCTTCTTGCTCTGATTCCAATGGACGGGACGTTCTATTTATTGTCCAATTCACAGGCGAATCCGTCGCGACGCCGTCGTGGTGCGTCGGATGCTGCGCGCCCGCGAGCGCGCCCGCCGCGAGCGCCAGCGGCGCTCGGTTCTCAAGTCGCTGAGTCTGGTGGTGGCGACCTTCTGTGTCTGCTGGTACCCCCTGTACCTGCTGAACGCGCTCATGTTCTACCGTCCCGACGTCCGGGTACCGCTGCCGCTGCTGATGGCCGCCATCCTGCTCTCGCACGTCTCCTGCAGCGTCAACCCTTGCATCTACGCTTATGGACTGCCCGGCTTCCGCCATATACTGACTGGGCTCAAGGCCTTCTTCTGCCGACTGCCCCCCGCTGGTGGAAGAGGAGAGACACATACGACCATCTACACCACCACCATGCGCAAGACGACCAACGCGTCCGTGTCGACCGCCGTCAGACTGAACAGTGAGCAGTGGCAGATCTGCAGAGTAATCGGGCGTCTGTAGACAACTGAAGCAACAGTTGTATAAGTATCTCCAATAAATTGAGGCCAATGATCCCCTTCATATGTATTCGATCCGCGGGGAATCAACAAGCTTAGCCACAAGCCATTCAACCAGCTTTCAAATCTGCAGGCACCATGCGTTATGCGCCGCGCGACAGCGAGCGGCGTCACGGCTCGGCCCCAGCCCTGAACGCGCAGCGGTCGCCGATGGCGAAGCGCTCGGTCGACAGTTGCACCTCTAGGCTGCAGAAGCAGAGGAGCGGCGTGCGGGTGGCGCGCCGGCAGACGTCGCCCGTCCTGCAGGCCAGCAGTTTGAGCGTCATCAGCGAGATGTCGGCGGCCAATCAGGAGTCGCAGACACGGTGCGCTGATATGTACCGCACGCAATTGGCAGTTTACGTGTCTTGCTTGACTCTCTGCATGTGAACGGCAGACAGTCTTCCCCAATTTCAGAGTGAAGGAAGCCCAGCAGCAACTAAATCACATGGCTACGCCAAGCGTATCGATTTCGTCAAAAAGTCGTCGTCGCCAGAGGGTAAATGCCGTGATAATTGCATGCCTTTAGACGGACCGAGCTTTCCAGAATTACGTCATACAACAAACCTCTCACAAAGTTTAGGCTAGGTAAGTTATGTTTAAGTTACATCTATCTCAAGTCTACTCATATTGTTTGATTGCAGAAACACGGGCGCGTGCATCACAATCACCAGTCTTCTTGCAATGGAAGTACGAAGCAAATAGCAGGCTGACATGTGATTTCGGTTCTTTGTCATCTATATGATTTATTTGTCACCGGGACGATATCGTTGAGAATAGAACATTCGCCATAGCCCAACAGCTACCTTGTGTACAGTACACCCGATTTTAGCCATGCACGTTCACAGTGCATACAGCCCAAGAAGATACAGCCAATGTACATAGCTATTTACCTAGTACAAGTTGTGTACCCACACCACTTTGTCGTCTGCCTGTAGAATCATCCTATATATCCTTAACTACAGCAAACAAGTGGCAAAATCTCCAAAATATGAGAATTTCGAACGCCATAGTATTAGAAGATACAGCTGTAACGGTCACTGGGATCTGTGTCTTGGTCGATACACCGCTTGGAAGTCGTCTTCCGACGAATTATGGTTCTGCTTCGCGCAGTTATTCTCTTGCGACTCGTCGTCTTCCGCCAGACAACTCGGGGGATTGGGCGAGCCGACCTCTGGGATCGTCGGCAGCGCCAGACTGTTGTGTCGCTCGCGCGTCATGCTGTCCAGGCTCATCTGGCGCACGCAGCCTGAGAAGTTGGCCGAGATTGAATAACTGCCACAATTTCCAACACGCTAATGATTTGCGTCTAACCTTGGGGCTTGAGCCGGTCCTTCTTGGTCCTGAGGCCGCCGCCGCCGCCGTTGCCCGAGGATGAAGAAGAGGAAGAGGAGGGACTGACGCGACCGTTGGCCGGCGAGGGAGGCGCCGGCGGGTACTGCTGCTCGAAGGAGTCCTCGAAGGAGCCCGAGTGGGTCAGGGGCCAGGTGGACGTCGAGGACGCCTCGGAATCGGAAGAGTCGAACTCGGTGCTGGGAGAGTGGGGAATCATCGGCCCCGACGCCGGCGGCTCGAGGAAGACCGCAGGCGCCGACTCCTCTTCGACCTGAGTTGTGGTTTGCGCGGTAGCTACGCATTGGCAGTAGCAAAGAGTGCCGGCTCTCGTTTCGCCACCTGGATTCTGTGCGTGTTTATCTTGTGGCGATCCGTCGTTGTACAGTTTAAATTTCAAACTTCTTTGGGCATACGGTAAGAATGACCAGATTTGCATACGTGATTTGAATTTCTCGTCTAATCCGGGCTATTGCATAAGGGGATGGATCAAAATTCCAACCGTACAGCCACGAATCGCCATGACGTCAACACGAAAAGAATCAAGGTGGCGAAACGAGAGACGACACTCTTTATGTCGTGGCGGTCCGTCGGTGTACAGTTTGAATTTTGAACTGTCTTGGGTATACGGTAAGAATGACTAAAGTCCGTTCAAAAATAATGAGAACTGGAGGTTTTTCGGCTGGCTCCGTGACCTGTTTCAAGGTAGGTGCGCGGTAGGGGTACCAATCGATAGAGTATGGAGAGTGGGTTTGCACCATGCGTGTTTTGCGAAAATTACGTAACACGCACAGAAAACAACGCTCACTGAAAAAAATCGACTTTTTCAATACGTGGCCGATTTTTCTCATTTCAATTGCATTTTGTAGATTAATATGTCCTTATTAAGTGTGTAAAATTTGGCGACTCTAGCTCGACGCATAAGAAAGTTGCAGCGATTCTCCCGACCCCTACTTTTCTAAATCCTTAACAAATTTTGAAAATCGCCGCAAAAAATTGCCAAAACTCTGTAACTTGCGAATGGCTTGACCGATCTTGCTCATATTTGGACAGCGTATGGGCGGCATATAGGACCAGCTTCAAACCAATCGACAGCCTAGCAGCCCCCACATTTCTTGAGCATCGGCCATTTCAAGACGCCGTCGCGGAAAAAGGGAACTGGGTGGGGACTGGGTATATTTTTTAATCGGAGACGGCCAAACTGCAGTGCGCTGCGTAGGTACCCATACCCTCTAATAGTGTGCTAAGTATCGCCGAGATTCCTCAATCGTCACGAAAGATTTTCGCAAAAGAAGATTTATTCCTTGTCTTGCGGGCGCTGTAATTTTTCCACTTTTGTTGATTGGCTGCAACTTTTTGCCTGGTAGGACTAGCTAGCTCTGGTTTTTATTATTCGATGCGTCCTCCGTTTTTCAACATTTTTGTTGGTTACGACTATGCTCGAATTCTGCTGCTATCAGGAGCTACGGTGCCACCAAGCCAATCGGAAAGATCTACTAATTTCGTTACACTGAGGCCCAAATCGCACATTATCTCAGGAACCAATAATGTAGCGCACACATCGGCGCATCGATTGGTACACAAATAAGGTCACTAGCACTAGCCAGCAACAAGCTATGGCCAGAAAACGGCAGCTCCAAAATCTGGGTGGCACAACGGCCAATTTGGCGTTGTTAGCAGCATATTTGAATGGCTGCTGTCCGCGAAGTTTTGGATCGATAGATCTGATGTTTTACACGAAGGTAGTCCTATATGCCTACCATACGCTGTCCAAATATGAGCGAGATCGGTCGAGCCATTCGCAAGTTATAGAGTTTTGGCAATTTTTTGCGGCAATTCTCAAAATTTGTTAAGGATTTAAAAAGTAGGGGTCGGGAGAATCGCTGCAACTTTATTATGAGTCGACCTAGGGTCGCCAAATTTTACACACTTAATAAGGACATATTAATCCTCAAAATGCAATTGAAATGAGAAAAATCGGCCACTTATTGAAAAAGTCGATTTTTTTCAGTGAGCGTTGTTTTCTGTGCGTGTTACGTAATTTTCGCAAAACACGCATGGTGCAAACCCACTCTCCATACTCTATCGATTGGTACCCCTACCGCGCACCTACCTTGAAACAGGTCACGGAGCCAGCCGAAAAACCTCCAGTTCTCATTATTTTTGAACGGACTTTAGAATTGAATACATGATTTGAATTTCTCGTCGAATCCGGACTACTGTATACACAAACAGTTAAAAATTCAAACCGTATAGCGACGAATGGCCACGACCTAGACACGCAAAGAATTAAGGTGGCGAAACGACATCAGACGAAATGCCACTGACCTCATAAATGTCCTCGAATCGCACCGGCATCGTCTGGTGGCGCTCGGAGCGCGATCGACGCTTGCGGACGTACTTCGCCAGTCTTCGAGGCGTGCCGTCGTCGCCGCCGCCGCCGAATCTCGGCGAGGTCGGCATCGACTTCGACCCGGCGTCCTCGCCAACCTAAGACATTCCAGAAATGCCACGTTTGTTCCTCATCTATTGCAGATCTGGACTTCCAGTCGCCACCTCGTCCTTTGAGCAGCGTCCCTCTTCGTGGGACAGCTTCCTACTGCCGCTGCCTGATCCACCCTCGTCCTCGTCGTCTTCTTCGCTTCCCGATTCGGAGTAGAGCGGCTTGGGAAAGGCCTCGGAGCGGCAGGACTCAATCAGCTCCTCCTTTGACTTCCAGCGCTTGGCCAGTCCCTTGGGGAAGCTCTTCTGCATCTGCGCTATGCTTTTGGCGATCTGCTCCAGGAAATGGTTCTGCCAGACGGGGGTGCCGCCGCCGCCGCTGCCGCCGCCCGACTTCGTCTCGCCCGCCATGGTCGTCGTCTTCTGCTGCTGCTGCTGCTGTCCGCCGTTCGATACCATTCTATGTTGGCTGAATCGAATGTAAGCCGTTAGATGGGGTAGGCACAGGCACAGGCGCCAGACGCGAATTTCACGATGTAAGGGGCATGCGTAGCCACTTCGGCCGGAAGGGAACTCTGTGGTACCTTGGTTACCAACCTAACAAGGAGGGACGCGGCGTAGGCATGTGAAGGTTTTGTCTACGTAGGGCGTTCGCCTGGGTAGAAGGTACATGTATATATGTACACGGGGCGACAACCAAGGAGAACAGCTTACAAGGGGGCTAATCGGCAGGCAACGAGAGCTCTGCAATTAGCACGAAAGGGTTCTAATCAAAGCCTCAACGGCTGGAGACCTCATTATTCGGAAGCTCTGACGCGCAAGACGACTAAACTGGCCTCACTACCCCAACACGCGCTCTTCTCGGGCTCAGCGCCGAATATAGAACTCCCAATAATAGACGAAGTGCGCGCGCTGGCGTCCTTGGAAAATGGGTTCTCTTGTCCCGGTGAGTAACCGGAGCGAGTGAGGAGGGAAGAGCGGAGGGAGAATTGCTGCGGAAGCGCCGCTTCCCCGTCGCTCGTTCCCTCGCCCTCTCAGCTGTTCCGTGGTGGTGGCTGGCGGCGATGGCAGCGCCTCGCCGCGACTGCTGCTGCTTCGCTACCACAGAGCAGAGCACGCGAGAGCCAAGGAAGAGGACAAAGAAGGGAGAAGGGTAGTGGGAAATCGGCTGGAGCCTACATACATCGCGACGGGGCTTCTCACTTTTTTCGCCGCGCCTCAGCGCGGCGAGGTGTATATATACGGATGACAATGTCTGTCTGTGTGTCTGTGTGTGTGTGTTTCCGTCGCACCGAAGTAAAGTCAGTGACATATGTGGTCAAGTAGAGTCGATGTCGCTGAGTACGGATCCGATGTCCGTTTCTGTTGCTAATTTCGCATTTTCGAGATATTCGCAATTAAAATTCGAAAATGTCGAAAATCGACTTTTTCGCCTGATGCGCTAGCCGCGAAATTTCTTCAGATATGGAAGGAGCATGGACCGCGGATAATTTGTAACACAAAAGAAATTTTTGGCAGCTGTGGAATTTAATAGAAATACGCGATTATTTGTCAAAATTGCTTAAATTGACTAAAATGCAAAGTCATTTAATACGAATGTGAATGCAGAAATGGAAAGGTCGTATACCGATAAGAATTTGTGACATAGTTTTGAAGTTTTTAAAAATTGCAATTTCGAGATATTTTTAATCAAAATATGAAAATGTCGGAAATCGACTTTTCCACCTGATGATATGGCGGCGAAATTTCTTCAGAAATGGAAAGAGTATAGACTGCTAATCATTTGTAACGCAAGAGAAATATATTGAAAGTGTGGAATTTAATAGAAATACATGATTATTTTTCAAATTCCATAAATCAACAAAATAGAACATCGTTTTTTTACGAATTTGAACGCAGAAATGGTAAGGCCGTATGCCAATAAGAATTTGTGACATAGTTTTACAGTTTTTATAAATTCCAATTTCGAGATATTTAGAATTAAAATTTAAGAAAATCTCAAAATGGAGATTTTCGTCTGATGGCCAGAACAGCTGTTTATTGATGAATGTGCACTCGGAAACAGAAATGCGTACGCTGAACACAGGAATTCGCTCGCACCAAACTGTTGGCAAGTTTTTTGTTGGATGTGACGTTTTCACACAGGCAGGAAACATCTGATAAACGGCGTCGTATCATGCCGATAACATATAGCGAACGCGGCGATATCACTGAGCTTCAGATCAGCTGTACAGACAACCGTATCGTGGGGATAGGTGCACTTGGCATTAAGGTACACATTCTCAAGACACTTTCTCCAGATGCGGCTAACGATGTGTACAAAGTTCACTATACTGTTCACCAAAATTTGACAGACACAAAGTATAGGTTGAACTTTTTACACACACAGCTTGTTGCTGCGACGGCCAACCGCAAGGCCCCGCCAGTCGTCTATCCCACTGATGACGACCACACACCTGCGTGACTCATGCGGCGCATCAACACGGCTACTAGCAGTGGAATGCGAAACTCATCCGCTGATTCAGCAGCAAGTTCGGCAAACATTCAAGCCGCCACAAATTGACAAACTATGCTCTTCCATTCCAACCCGAACAACTCTCAAAGGGTTACACTTCTGGCAATGAGGAAACCAGTGGGGCTTCCAGTGGTTCAGAGGGAAGAAAGGGGGTTGTGCTGTGCCGAAGAAAGATAGGCGGGCCGTCATCTGACGTGATGGCGGGTGCTCTGGTCCGTGGGGAGGGCGGCAGCCGCCGATAGCGGACAGCCAACGTCGATGAGTGTGAGCCCTGTTTCGCAAAGGGCGAGGAGAGGAGTCTATTGAAGAAGCGCAAGATGCTCCGGGACGATGGAGGTTCCATTATCTGGCGAGAGGACGCCCACACAGGTACATACCGTAAATACTCCAATAAGCCCCCCTCTTCATCTCCGCCTTGTAGAGCATGCTGTCGAAGTTGAAGAAGGGGAGGGGGGCTTATCAGAGTATTTACGGTTGCCTTGTGCATAGAACTAACCGTAAATACTCCAATAAGCCCCCCTCTTCATCTCCGCCTTGTAGAGCATGCTGTCGAAGTTGAAGAAGGGGAGGGGGCTTATCAGAGTATTTACGGTAC
The DNA here is from genome assembly GCA_030248115.1 of Linhomoeus sp. GSCO2_2. Classification (NCBI taxonomy): domain Eukaryota; kingdom Metazoa; phylum Nematoda; class Chromadorea; order Monhysterida; family Linhomoeidae; genus Linhomoeus; species Linhomoeus sp. GSCO2_2. The sequence continues at coordinate 19,891 of JASAMZ010012427.1, forward strand.
ACGAACGAATGGTGGCACGACACGCACAGACGGATATAAATAGGTAATGGATGGAGGGCTTTGACGATGTCCAAACAGAGGCGTACATAGCACACTAGACAAGCTACCGCGCTTGTTCCATAGTACGCAGTGGTACCAGTCGTCAAAAATGTCAAGAAAGAAACCCAAGAACCCAGTTCTTTTCCAAGGCGAAGACTGGGCGAGTACGTTGTCCGTCTGGTAGTCGATTTCAATTTCCGCCTTTGCTGTGTACTCTCCAACGCTGGCCTCCGTCTACATGCAAAGTGGAAATCGAATCTGCCAGAGAGGGCACAAGTCACGAGCCCCCCTCATCATCATCGGATGTCTGTGGCTGTAGCTACCCAGTTGGGCTGACGACGTCGTCGCCGCTAATCAACTCGTCAATCAGCGGTCACGCGAGGATCGCTTATATGCAGCTCATCCTATAGAGGCCCAAAGTCCAGCACGTTGGTACCTAAACGTACTACTTCGAGGACTCGCGTCCGAAAGCACCTAGGCAACGCACGTACGTGCCTACGATCCCAGACGCGAAGAAGAACTTTTTGCCAAAGGAGAGAGGACGACGGGCGTGAGAGGTGCGAGAGCGCGCGATGCCGATCTCTCCTTCCCTGTCGCAGCGGCGCCAGTGGTGGAAGGAGTGGGCGGGTAGCAATCGCGAGAAACGCACTCTATCACGACTTCTCGCTCTCTTCACTCTTTCTCTGGGCTTGACGACGGCGACGGCGACGCGCGGCAAAAACACAGAGCAGAGGCGGCGCCCGGCCGAGAAAGCGCGGGAACGAGTTTGGTTTCCCTTTCTCTCTCTCGGCGCCAGACCCGAGAGAAGTGTGGGCGCGACACGACGCAACTTATGCTGTGGCCAAAGAGGCAATTTTCGAGACGACCCGTTCGGTAGTAGTACGCCGGGAGTACGTACATACGTACGTATACGTCTGCAGTCTGCACTAGCGTATGTACTAGCAGACAGACGCACACACATGTACATGCGTCTCTAAGCGAGGCGCCACGGCTAGGTTTCTGCGCCCCTGCCGCCAGCGAGCGCGGGAAATTTTGTGGAGAAATCGAGCCCGCCTAAGCGCCCTATTTATTGCCCGACAAATAGACAGGGAAAAGCTACGGAAAACAAGTGAGTCAGACGGCACAACAGCCGTCACCTTTTTCTCAGAGCGCCGCCGCAGGAAGCGATCCCATAGTAAATTGCACCGCAGGAAACCACGGCAAACAGAAGAACGCAGGGTTTGTTTGGCTCACCCCACTCACACCCATACATGTACTCATCGGAACGGCAAAGCGCCAGTCGTCTCGTCTGACGGGCGCGAGACGGCACAAAACCCATTGTGGGGCGGTAACGTTTCCTTCGGCAGGTAAACAAAGGACGTTATCGCTTCGCACCTTGCGTCTTGCTAGAGGAAGTTTTCCGTCCAGGCCAACTGACGAACGCAAAGAATGCTGATACGCCTAACGTTCTGATGCCTAAACACACATCATACGATGCATATAGGCATAGAGCCATAACCGATGCTTCCGCCGACAGGCAAACACGATTTCCATTCGGCGCAGACTGCGGCGAGCGTGCAGCATTCGAACCGGCTGGAATTTACAGTTTACTACTTGTACGTGCGCCGCCGTCGTTTGGACAGAACCAGACGCGGGTAGGGTGGGTAAATTGACGCAAGCGAATTCGCGCATGCGCACGAAGTGGCACAATAGACAATGGCCGACGAAACATGTTTGTTGTTTACCGCATCGACGAGCGCGTTGGTGAAAACAAAGTTGTTATGGTTCGCCCAGCTGTTTGGCGTCTCCGTCGAATATACCCCGCGCGGGCTCCCAAGGGGCCAAAATCGAATCAGGGACGTACGTCTAATAGCGGAAACACCTACGAACGAAAGCCGCCGCTGACGCAAGCAGCCGAGGCTTATGATCCGCCGCGGGCGGAGGTGGAGAGAAATTCCTCGCGGCCGACTAGGCCTCGGGTGCGAATTCTTCCTAGCGGACGCCCGCTTCGCTTGATTCATTTCCGAGACGAGACGTGTGGAAGACGAAGAAAGTCGTAAACGCGTCTGGGCAGAAGGGATGGAGAAGGAGGCGTCATCGAAAGAGCAGGCGCCGACAGAAAGGTCGCGAAAACGCTCCGCTTCGACAGACGAGAACGACTGTGCGCGGCTTCTTCTGCGACCGGTTCTTGAGACAGCGTACCCAAAATAAGTACTGACGGGACGGCCAGTCTAAGCGCACAAGTACTCAAATCGGCACGTCGTGCGCATGACGCAATAGAGACAAAGGACTTAGCTTCACTATAATTAGGCAGAGCCCAGAAACCGTCCAGTTGAGACGACTCGAAAGTGCGTTATGACGGATGTTTTCGTGGTCCGACAAAATTGAACGACGGCATACGTAGTTACTTTGCACTGGAAAGTGCACTGCTACCCTCTCGAGTGGCAGCGGGTGGAAAACGGAAAACACTCCACTCGCTTCACTGAAGCCCAAAGACTGTCATGGGAACACTGGCGTCATTATAGCCGACCAGACAGACAGAGTATTACGACTTTTGCCGTGTGGAGAATTTCGCAAGGCTGCGTTACGCAACGGGCGTCTTGGAGACGACGAAAACAAACTTGTGAAACACAGAACCGCTGTGGAGTAGTGTGAAACAGAATATAGTGCGAAAGACAGAACACGCGGGATGGTTAGTGTCCGACCGACGATCAAGTTCACCAAGAAACAGTCGATTAATAGCAGTAACACACGGACTATTTTGACGAGTTTTAAAGCAACTTAAGGTAAATCTACAATTGTTTTAAAACTGCTGTTAAATATAAATGTACAATCGAATTGAGCAATAATCAAACCTATTCGGTGCCGCTTACGGATCGCATCGTTGAAGCAGTGATTTGCTGTCCGACTTGTGGATGTTCTGCAGTGTTATCGGTCACCTCGCCCGTCAACTATAGCAAAGACGGCGTCAAGTCGGTGAAAACCTCAGCATGCCTACATAATTCAACCTATCTCCGGATTTCCTGGCGCAAGCAAACGGCAAGCAAATTCGAATCACAAGGCGTGGTCTTGCGAACGCGTGTGACGCTTGCGTTATCAATCGCGTGGGTGGCCTCTGAAGTTCGGAAATCTGGCGCGCGTACCCGTTTCTATTGTCTAATCAACAGCGTCGCTTGAGGGGGAGGGGCTATTTTGCCGTTCGCCTTGCCATTCAGTGTACTGCTGATTATTCGCTTAGCTGACAGAATCTCTTTCGATAATATTGGTTTGGCAGCCTAGCTTTGTTGCTCACGAAAGGGGAAGAGACAGACGCGATGACCCATCGAGTGACCCGTTGTGGCGAAGAAGTGGACTTCGTTTTGCGCTGTTTGAGCGCCAGTGGTGGTAACTATGTTATGAGCAGTGCTGGGCCTTTGCCCCACACGCCAGTCTTCGAGGGCGCTGCGAAGGTGTGGCTGCAGTGGCGCTGCAACGATTTCGGCGCCCATGAAACTGAGCTGAAGAAGCGTAACGTTTCTCTGGTCGAACGCAAGCCGCTAAAGGAAAAGACGTGCATCGTTATTGAGGAAGACGTCGAGCCGTTGCAGGTTATTCAGTTCCGGAGGCGACAATGACGTTCGCTGAGCCGCACTGTATGTAAGCGCATTATTGTTTCAGTGTTGCGAGCTTGTCAAGGTTGAAGTGAAGTTGCTGAAAGCCTGCGACAACTCGATTCTTGCCTATAAACTGTTCGAGTTGGAGAGGGACGTTGGTGGAAAGACCACCTGGCATCTCCCTGTGGTCAGTGCCGGCACCTGCTACAGGGCGGTGGAACGTGACTCGACCAATAGGGGAGGCTATCATACGGTTCTATGTCGAGTGGTCCTGTCTCGCTGCAACACGAAGGAGAATGTCCAATGCCAATTTTTCGGAGGTCTTTCCGCCAGCTACGAGCAGTTGCTCAAGAGCGGCAAAGACAGCGACGTCGTGGTCCGTGGAATTAACGGCCCGGAGATCAAGGTTATGTGACGCTTGTGCTTGATCAACTCGTCGCAGCTAGCCAGCTACTCGCTCTCTGCAGGCCCATTCGCCAGTGCTGAAGGCTCGATCGAAGGTGTTCGCGCAGATGCTGGAGACGGAGATGAAGGAGAAGCAGACGGGCGTCGTCGTTATCGATTCGGTCGACGCCGAAGACCTCGAGCGCTTCGTGACCCACGTCTACACCGGCACCGTGCCCAACGACGCCGACGCTGCCACCCCAGAGCTGTTTGGTGCCGCCGCCATGTGGGATCTTAGAGCACTATTATGAGTGTAGGAGTAAGGACTCCCAGCCCTTTTCAGGTACGAGCTGAAGGTGCTGCGCAACTGGTGCTCCGAGCAGCTGGCCAGTCGTGTGACGGAGGAGAACGTGGTGGAGATGACCAGTCTGGCGCTGCTCCACACCTCGAGCAAGCCGCTGCTGAAGGCCGTGGTCAAGTGCCTGCGACACCACTGGGACGCCGTCATCGCTTCAGAGGCATGGAAGGGCCTTCACGTGAAGCTGGACAAGGAGGGAATGGCCGCCCTCATGGAGGCCATGATTAAAGTGTGATTCAGTGGAGTTGGCGCGCGTTCATTGCGGTAAACGAACGATTCTGAAGATTACCATAGACCGAATCCGAATACCGTGCAGTTTCGTCGCCATTTTCGTCACTTGTCATTCCAAGAATTACGTATGTTGCGTGGGCGTACTCACTACTCGGGGATCTTCTCTTCTGCCACATAGTTGTCGTTTCGTTGCTCTTCATGCTGCGCCGTTGTTGTTCGTCTTCGCCAAAATATCGCTTAGCATCGCCAATGGTGTACTCTTCTTTCGCTCTGTTGCCCGTGTTCAGGTGGAGTGGACATGTTGAAGCGACTGCTTCTTGACTTCTGTTTTGACATTTGACCGGTCGATGGACAAATCACGATCACGTGAACAAACCAAACGACACCCGTCGAAGGCTACGCAGAAACAGAACCTGACGTCACAGAGAAACAACGTCACAAGGCGACGCCCGCTTCATGACAAAGTGACACACGAAGATGACAGAGGCGACAACAGATAAAGGGCTCTGACACGGTAAGAAAGAACTAGGGGCGTCGCAAAGGTACAGTATACACTCCGTAACGACAAAGCGCCAGCTCACAGCCACGCAGAAGAGTATAACGCACCTAATGCAGAAGTGGTACAACAACAGGCGCAGCAGCAGAACGGTCAGAATCCACAACAAGCCACGTTGTCGTCAGAGATGCTTGAACGAGTGGAAAAGCCAGTTCGTCTTGGTCGTCCAGCCGCCTTCGTAAGCGGCGTTCAATTGATCCTGAAAGCACAAAGTTACATACAGGGTGTCGGATGCAGTGAACTAAAAACTACCGTACTCCTCGCCTGAAAGTATCTCAGGGCCTGCTCCTCGTCCTGCAGATGCACCGCCAGTGTGCTCTTGAGGTAGTCGACGTCGTCGACCCTCTGCAACTCCGGTATGCCCATGCAGAGCATCTGGGTGAACAGCGCCAGGAAGAGACGCGACTCCTTCCTCAGGGAGAGGTAGGCACGTCCGCAGACCTTCTGGAAACTGCAACAGGGAAGGCATAGTAACAAACAAAGATGCAAAGATCCGCCATTCCCAAAAAAATCCCACGTGAAGAACTCGGCGCTCTTCTTGGCGTTGGCGGCGCCGCCGGCGATGACGGTAATGAAGGAATCGGGCAGCACAAATGGCACCCTGTCTCTATTTATGCCCAGCTTGCGCTTGTAGTGTCCCAGGAAGTGGCCGAAGTCGATGTGAAAGATCTGAGGGGCGGTTTTGAGACGTTTTCATCTGTTTATTGCAAAAGAAAAGTCGTACCATACCCTGCCGTCCTCGGCGACCATGATGTTGTCCGGGTGCCTGTCCATGATCCCGAGCACAAAGGTGGCCACGCTGTAGCCGGCGCAGGACTGCGTGAAGCGCCGAACGGCCGACTCGTACCTAAGAAGTAGAGGACGCATTATAGATGCTACATGTTCCCAACTCACTACTCACATCTCCTTGGTGGGATTCTTCTCGCGTATCCATCGGTTGAGGAAAGAGCTGTCGGCGATGTTGAGCGCCATGCTCTGCTGCCTTTGGATCTCAAAGATCGTCTTCGACTTCTTCACCACCTCGATCATGCCAACCTAACAGAGAATACATAAGACGATTATTCAGGCGGAAGAGCTGGGCTGAGGTGGTCTACTGTTAGCCGACGCTCCAAGCGACGGCTCAAGCGCAGCAAATTCACTCGATCCAATCAGCGCAACTAGAACAAATCCACCAACGTTGTTGCCCATGGGCAGGCATCCGTAGGGCGTGAGGCAGTAGTCCTCGCCGTCGGCCTTCCAGATGTTGTCCATGATGCGCAGCACCTGCAGCGTCAGCGTGTCCTGACGAAGGTCTGGAACGGCGCGCGTAATCTTGCGCTTCAAAATCCAAAATTGCACATTGGCAGTAACTATCACCGTCGCCGTTCTTGAAGATTATTTCGTGCGTGAGGAGATTCGCTTCCTTCGCTAGCTGATCCGCGTTGTCCCAAGACAGCCAGAGGGGCCTCTTGGCGCTGCCGATCACCCGACAGTGGTCCAACCTGGACAAATTATGTGTGAAATGTGCGAAAATATGTGCATAACTCACAAAACCAGTGGCACCGGATGCGTCCCAGCATGTGGCAGCTGTCGAGGGGCGACTCGAACATCGAGAGGTCCTTCTCGTTCAGACTGAGCTGCTGCTGCACCAGCTGAAAAGCGCGCAATAAGTCGTTTCACAAAAGAATGCGACATAAATCGATTCGATAGCAAAGTTTGGAGCACACATAATTGAGACAAGGATTACGTGCAGGAGCCCCTGCATAGAAGCACTCCGACCCGACTCGGGAATAGCAGATGGAGGTATTGCGTCGCCTGCTGCGCAACAGACCGTCGGAAAACTCAATATGGATAAACCCAGCGACTGGCAGTGTCAAGCTTCAACCAGCCGGCAACAGGCCCGGCTGCGGCCGGTGACCGGTGCCCATCTCTACTACACAACGCACGGACTCGACAAAGAAGAGGGCGCGCACAGCTGGCTGGCTATCTATGCGGTAGATCTAGATGCGCGCGCCACGAAACAGGCTAGATAGAACCTATGCCGACTTTGTCAACAGCGCAGAATGCCCGAAATTGGACATTGCACCGAACAATCCCCACGCTTAGAGTTTCGACAAAGCATGGCTAAGGTGCCCCAATTGTCGACGAAAAGTCGCAAATCCTGGTCCGCATCGCAAAACGAGTGCCGCATTCGGAATCAGCGCCCTCGAAAGCACCGAAATCGACACCAACTGTGATTCTGTCAACAGAGGTGCACTTCCAATTTTGGACGCGGCCGGTACGGGAGCCGGAAACATATTTCTGAAAATCGGTTCCGTATCACTTTTCGACGGGGAATCACGTAGTGGACCCCATTTAGCCATTAGGAGTAGCATTCGAGCGTTACAGCAGCCCAAAATCGAAAAGTGCCGAAAATAAGTCAACAGAGATGTAACTCGAACTTGGACGCGGCCGGGAGTACGGTAGCCGGAAAACTATTTTTGAAAATCGGTTCCGTATCACTTTTCGACGGGGAATCACGTGGTGAGGTTCATTTTGCCACAACGCGTCGCAATCGAGCGTTCAAACGGCCGAAAGTCGAAAAGTGCCAAAAATCGGCGCAAATCGGAGGTCGTTGCCCGCAACTTTCTCAGGATTTCCACGGCCGATTCCGGCGATTTTAGTGTCAAATCAAAGCAAATCGATAGGTGCTCACGGGAAATTATCGTTTAGAACGACTTTACACCGGAATCTCACAACTCGATTTTTTACACCAAAATATCACACCTCCGAAATTTTGTTTTGGCCATAACTTCCGCGCGGGACCACCTAGGAAGCTGAGGTTTCTTTTCCGGGCTAGATATTGTCGAGGACTATAACATATCCAAAAATCACTAAAATCGATCAAGTATTGCGAAAGTTATGGATAGAGAACTGTTTTCAATGTACTACAAAATTCGAATTTTTGAATTTTCTCAAAATTTTTCCACTACGCGAAAAAAATGAAGGTGCGTCCACACCTACTATCCCTCGAGAGCTATCGTTTAAAAAAAACCGCGTCCAAATCGGACGAAGCACGCGCGAAAAATCTTGAGGGGGAGATTTATGTTTTCGGTGTCCCGACTATAGCCCTCCGCCCTTCTAGGGTCGGAGTGCTAAAAACCGTAAAACTGTGCTACAAATTCTTGTCATCACACGGCCTTTCCAGTACGGCATTCACTTTTGTCAATATATCGCGTTCGATTTTTGTCGATTTATGAAATTTTGACACATAATCGCGTATTCTTACCAAATTCCACATTTGCAAAAATTTTATTTTGAGCTACAAATTATCCGCGGGCTATGTCCTTGCCATAACTGAAGAAATTTCACCTCTAGCTCATCAGACGAAAAAGTCGATTTTTAACATTTTTGAATTTTAATTGTGAATATCTCGAAATTGCAATTTATTAAAGCTGTAAAATTATGTCGCAAATTCTTATTGACATACGGCCTTACCATTTCTGCATTCACATTCGTCAATAAATGACGTTCTATTTTTGTCAATTACGGAATTTTGACAAACAATCGCGTATTTCTGTCAAATTCCACAATAGCAAAAATTTCCTTGTGTATTACAAATTATCCGCGAACTATGCTCTTTCCATTTGTGAAGAAATTTCGGCGCTACCTCATCAGGTGAAAAAGTCGATTTTCGACATTTTCATATTTTAATTGTAAATATCTCAAAAATGCGAAATTAGCAACAGAAACGGACATCGGATCCGTACTCAGCGACCTCGACTCTACTTGACCACATATGTCACATACTTTACTTCGGTGCCACGAACGGACGGACGGACACACAGACAGACAGACAGACGGACAGACAGACCTTGTCATCCGTATATATACACCTCGCCGCGCTGAGGCGCGGCGAAAAAACTTGCCAGAGGTTTGGTGCGGGCGAATTCCTGTTTTCAGCGTACGCATTTTTGTTTCCGAGTGCACATTCATCAATAAACAGCTGTTCTGGCCATCAGACGAAAATCTCGATTTGAGATATTTTTAAATTTTAATTCTAAATGTCTCGAAATCGGAAATTATTAAAACTGTAAAACTATGTCACAAATTCTTATTGGCATACGGCCTTACCATTTATGCGTTTAAATTCGTAAAAAACGACGTTCTATATTGTTGATAGCTGTACCTACTGCTACCGACGTTTGGACTACCGTCGCGACGATATGTGCAGCAGCAACGCTACCGGCAAAGCAGTGCAATACGACGTACAAAGAGGTCTACAGTACCCACTTGCATAGACGGACAACAGCTAGAGAACAGTATCAACAGACAGTGATTCTAAGCGGACGACGCAACAACAGGGCACGCGACTAATCCAATTTCGACCACTATCACGACTTCGCGAGTACCACCCCTATGACAGAGACGCATGCAAAAGGGCTTGAAGCCGAGACACGCAGCTCGACTTCTGGCCAGAACGTGGAAACCGTACAAAACAAACGACGAGCGAGAGCGAACACCAGCAATCAATCAATCAATCGGTCACACCCAAGAGTCGCCGGCCGGCCTAGACGGTGTCGTGGCCGACGGCGGCGGCGCTCGTCGCTGCTTGTCCACCTTGGCGTAAAGGGGCTCCCTTTCAGCACCTGAGGCCGTCGGCTGAAAGTGAAGAGAGAGTACCAGACTCGACTCGACTTGGCCCTGAATATGTTCTGCATCAAACTTTCGCTTACCGTGTGATAGCCGGGACCGCCGTAGTCGGGCGCGTCGACGCCGCGACTCGGCTGGCGACTGTAGCCACCGCTGTAGCCGGCCCTGGCCGAGGAAGAGCCGTTCTGAAACCCAAGCGCGTTTGGCTGCCTTCGCCCTTGGTAATCGAAGCGAGCAAGCAAACGGTTAGCGTCCTACCACGCGGGGCGATTCGATAGCACCGTAGTGGGTCGATGACAGCGCATCTGCAAAAGGCGGGGATGGGTACTCGCTCCTCCACAGATACCTCCATAGGTAAGTGGGTACTCGTAGATAACAAAGCCAATCAGCCAGTTGCAAGAACCGGCAGCGCCTACCGTTGCCGTAGCCTCCTCCTGATTCGCGCCTGCCCCGAGCGCCAGCGTGACGACTCGAGCCGACCTGACTGAGCGGCTGCTCTGGGCCCTGGGTGCTGATAGGTCGTGCGAGCGTGGTGGCGCCCGCCCCCTGCTCGCCCGGCATGCGACGGACGAAGTCGGTCTCGCGGTAGCCGAGTCGGCGCAGGCGTTCCTGCAGCTCCCGGTGCTGCCACATGACGCGCAGCACCTGCAGCGGCGCATTGCGAACAACCAATCGAACGACGCAAACAACTTCAACTCTCGTTTCAATGCCTTCGCCCACCTGCTGCGCGTAGCGTACCACCCTCTTGGAGTAGAGGCCGGCGCCCGTGGGCGAGGTCAGGTAGAGCAGCTTATCCGAGCCGCCCCTCTCGTGAAGGGAGAGGGCGAAGGCGTAGTTGTGCAGCGTCGTCTCGTAGAGAATGCCCAAAATGGCGATCAGCGTCGCGTCCGACAGGTCGACGGCGCGCGAAGACGACGACGACGAGCGCTCCTGTCGAGCGGCGTCGTCCCTAGCCGAAGGCAGAATGGCCACCAATTCCACCATGGCATAGTTGCCTGGAACGCGAGAAATAACCACTTGATGATAGGGCAGGTTGGGTCCATGCACGCCAGCGGCGTTTACGAACGAACTCCATTCAGTCTATTGGTTCATTGAGGTGACAAGTAGGGACGGCAACTAATGGCTGTTATATGCAAAGGGCAAAGATGTATGTACCGATGAGGTCGCGGTTGCTGTGGTTGAGGGCGAGGTTCCTGAGCGCCGTGGCCACGGAGCAGCGCAGGGCGTCGCTGGGTACCCTCAGCAGCTCCACCAGAATGGGCAGTCCCTTCTCCTTGCGCAGACAGCAGCGCACCTGCTCCGAGGGAGGCCAGTAGCAGGCCGAGAGGTTCTGGACGGCGCCGGCCGCCGCTTCCAGACTGGCGCGATTCGAGGCGTTCTCCAGAATCTTCACGTAGCAGTGGACCAGGCGGGGATGCCAGAGAAGCGCCAGGCCGCCCATGGCAGCCGTCGAATAAAGGCCCGTCTCCTCGGGCGCAGAAGAGGGCGCGCCGCCGTCCATCTCGGCCGCCGCCGCCGCCTTCTTCTTGCCGCCAATCAGATTCAGACGCGAACGGGAGCCGCCCTTCTTGTCTGCGAACGTTACTGGCTCGTTCGCGTAGAAGCCAAACAGGAATGAGACAGACACGCGCGCACCTTTCTTGGGCTTGACCATGGGGCTGACTCCAGAGGTGGACTTGCTGCGCTCCCGTCTGAAGGGCGCCTCCATCGGCCTCTGGTCGTAGTTGGGGTCCTCCACCTCTTGGCATCTGGAAACCAGCAGACCTCAGTAAACATGCAACGACCACGGAGCAACCGCGTAACTCTGAATTGGCAGACAAAACCAGGCGCCGTCGTCCCGTCTACCTGTAGGAAAGGTTCCTGAGGACGCAGAGAACGTTCTCGACGGTGCGCGTGTCGACCTTGCCGCCGGCGTCCTTGTCTCCGGCCGCCTGGGCCGCTTCCAGTTCTCCCACCTGCAGCTTGAGGTAGTGGACGACGGCCTCGATGAAGTGGGGCGCCTCGCGCAGACGACGACGACTGCTCTCCGTCGCCGCCGACACGTTCCTTCAGTTGACAGAAAGTTTAGCGTACTTTCCACCTTTGCGTGGCGCGGCAAGCCAATGGCATACTGTAACTCGTCACAATTTTGGTAGTCTGTTCCCCGAGAGATCTGACATCTATTCGGCGACACAGAAGCAAATACTCTGTTGCTGGAAGCGTCTTCCACTGCGCCAACAAGCGTTAACGGATAGAGACCTTTCAAACGGCAGCTGCCATACATTGCACGCACACCCCCACCTGATGGTGCCTGTGGCGTTTCTGAAGACGTTCTGGTTGTAGGACTGTCTTGGAGAGGGACTGTTGCGGCTGACGTAGCCCGAGAAGGGGACGATTATCTCGCTGATCAGCGCCTCCGTGCACTTCTCCAGGACGAAGGGCTTCAGCACCTGCCAATGGAAACGATCGGACTTCCACAACTGCGCAACGCAATACGGTGGTTCTCCAGTAGCCTAGCAAGCTCTGGACGGCTGTACCATGTACAGTCCTTCTACTACAGCACTCGAGCTACCACTCCCCCCCCCCCCCCCCCCCCCCACTGCGCAAAGACAAGGGTTTCTTTTCTCACGTCGGATGAGGAGAGATTCCAGAGGACGGCGCTGGTCTCCTCCTTGACCTGCATGTCGGGGGTCCTTCTCAGCAGGTTGGCCAGAACCTCCAGGCCACCGTGATCCTTGATCTTGTACTGCAACCAAGTCGATATCTGTTGCGTCTTTGCATTTCACTACCAAGAGCTCAGAGCTCCAGACGGAGGATCGGCGTCCAACCTTGTTCTCGTTGGCCTCGGGACCATAGGAGAGGTTCCTGAGGCAGCCGCAGGCGTTCTTCTGTATTTCGGGAAGGTCGCTGCCCAGCAGCTGGATCAGCTTGGGTATGCCGCCCAGGTCTCTGCATGAACCAGGAGACATCTTATCGGCGTGTGAAGTCGAACGAAGAGAGACAGAGAGAAGCTCAGACGCACGCCGTCCTCTGCTTGATGTCGTCGTCGTGGTAGGTGAGGTGCTGCAGGTAGGCGGCGGCGTTCAGTCTCTTCTTGGCGTCCTTGTCCGACAGGTAGTTGAGCACCTCGGGCAGAGTCGGCTCGCGCCAGTGGACTGCAACGGTGACAACCCTCTTCAACGCAAGAAGGTAAGTTGCAAACGGGTAGAAGTTGTAGTCAGATAGGCACCCATGGGCCACCTTTGTAAGGGCATTCAATTCCAGCAACATCTATCAACGCAGGCAATGAGTCTGCTCACTTCCGGCGCCTGGATATGGCGGATTGTTGAGAGGCGGCGGCGAGTCGTCCCTGTCTGGGATGGGAGGCGACTCGCGGGCCTTCTCTAACTCGTCTTGGAGACCGTCCAGCCTCTGCTCGCCTAAAGAAGCAGCCCCTTTACACTATAAGACGGTCAGCAGCAACAGGTGAACGAAAGTAGAACCAAGTCGACTGGCAAAGGCAAAGCACCCACTGAGTTCGCGCTGACTGCGCGCCGGCGGCACGTCGTATTCGGGTCTTCGCTGGAGCGGCGCCGCCGACTCCACCAGAGCCGAAGACGACAACTCGCCAGGCGCACCCACGAGAATAATGGGCGAGGGGTCGGAAGGCTCCGAGTAGCCCATGGCGTTCTTGGCTACCACGCGGAAGGAGTAGCGGTGGCCGGACATCAGCTCGCCCACTGCAAAAGACGACGCCAGTAGATAGGCTTTTCCCCAGAGCCACCAATGCGCACAGTTGCTGTAGCGAAGTGGTACTGTAATGAAGTGCTAGCCAGCCGATACTCCAGCCCTGCAGTTCCACACGCCGACCTAGCTTGGATCTCATAGCAAGAGTGGGGGCGTGGGTGCAAATGGTAAGGCGCATTCAAGAGTTGAAGACCTGTCATCTTGCACGTCTGCATGAGGAGGTCGTTGACCTTGAACCATCCCACGTCCTGGTCGATGTCCCGGAACTCCACGTCGTAGCCCTGGACTGGAAGCGAGGAGTGCGTCGGCAGCCAGCACAGAGTCACCTGAATACAAGACCGACCTCGCGCGCTACTCGCTACGAAACTTGACCCCCCTCCCCAAGTTGGAAAGGTTGAATCGGCTATATCAAAATGGGGAAGTGGGAGCGTACGACTGGACCCTAGAATGTGGCTGCGCCACGGCAATTCAAAGCAACATCGTCAACTGAAGTACCTGATCGCCGATCTGTTCGAAGACCTCGGGCGCTGATGGACGCGCCGGCACCCCTCTGGGCGGCCCGCTGTGCTTGGGCCTCAGCTGAACCAGCTCAGAGACCTCAGAGGGCTCGCCGAAGCCGGCCGAGTTTCTGGCCAGCACGCGGAACTCATAGGTGGCGTTGGGCGTCAGACCCTTCACTGAAGGCGGCGATTTCCAAAGTGGAGACAGACGCTTCGACTGCGTCAGCTGTAGCCGCATTATTACTGTACTACCTGTGAGCTGTGTGCTGGCGATGGGTCGGTCGCTGGCCGAGAACCACTCGGGAACGCCGATCTCCTTGCACTCGACCGAGTAGCCATAGATCTCGGACGCCGTGGGAGAGGAGTTGTCTCTGGGAGGGGGCGCCCACAGCAGAGTGACCCAGTCGGTGTCAGCGTCCACGATCTGCGGCTGACTGGGCGGCAGGGGCGCTGCAGAGGAATACAGACGGATGGAGGGAGTAACAAGCGACCGTTTCGACAGAAGGCGCGCCCACCGCGCGCGTCGGCTCTGGTCGGCGCGCTGGGTTTGACGCGAACTGCGCCGCTGGAAGGGCCCGGCTCAGAGACGCCCTCCTCGTTCTTGGCCAGCACCCGGAACTCATACTCGCCGTTGGGCCTCAGACCCACCACTGAAAGAAGGGAACAATGCCGACAACAATACTGGACTGCGACGCAAACAGAACAGCAGAACGTCAGGCCGCCGCACTCTCTTCACCTTCCAGATAGCAGTCGTTGGTGGGATGGTCGTTAGCCACGAGCCAGTGGAGGCCGCCGGCAGGCCTGTACTCCACATAGTAGGAAAGGGGTCCAGCACTGTAGTCCTGGAATTGGGAAGGAGCCCAGACGACCGTCACGCTGTTCCCTGTCACTCTGTCGGCCACCGGACGACTGGGTGGCAGGGGCTGGCCTGAAACTGCCACGAGATGGGAGATCTCACTCCTATGCCAACCCCATCGCTGTATTATCCATCGTCCACACAAACTGACACTGACGCCCTTCTCTACGACGACTCCCGCTCCGTCGAGCGCTTCATTGACGAAAGCATTCTTCGCGAATGTCGGCTGCGCTAGGACAATATCTACCAGTTTAGCGCCTACAAGCGCTACAGCGCTTCTGCACACCGTCGCAGACAGAACTACACAGCGACTCTCAGTACGTATAGTTCAAAGAAGAGTGGCGCGCACCTTGGGCGGCTGCCGTCGTGGCCACTTGGTTGTAGTAGTGAGGGGAAGCGGGGCCGTCCAGTGGAGGTGGCAGGCCGTTGCTGGCGCGATGGCGCAACTGTACCACTGGCGAAGGCGTCGACAGCTGGCCGAAGCCGGCAGCGTTCTGCGCCGCCACGCGGAACTGATAGCGCCCGTCCTGCTCCAGGTTGGAAACTGAAGGAAACAACGACGACGCAGTGGCAATCAGCAGAGAGATGGAGTTATCATAACAGTTAGGATGCACTGTTGGTTGTAGCTACCGCGCAGCGCTTGCAGATACACGAACGCCTGATTGGTCGGCGCCTCCAGGGTGACTCTGTTGCGTACGAACGTCGCCATTGAGAACCAACTGTGACGACGCCGCGACGACAACCCCAGCGGTCGGTTTCACTCCTCCAGCTTGTACAGACCCAACGTTCTGGACAGCGCACGTCCAACACTACTACTACTACAAGCGGCTAGGCTGATAACTAAATTCGCCGCAGCCGCTCGCGCCGAGCGCGCGGCGGAAGTGTAGCGGCAGTTACTGGGCTAGGCGCAACGACGAAGGCACGCCCTTTCGCTCCAACAACGCGTGCTAGCGCCTTCGAAGAGTAGACACAGGTAACACGCAGCCGGCCTCGAGTAGACCGATTACAAGCTCTCAGTGAGAAGTGCTGCTTCCCTATCCCCCCCCCCCCCCCTCTCTGATGACTAACGCACTTGTGCACTGGGTGTCGGCGATGACGCCTGCGTGCGCCGGCTGCCAGTCGCCAGTGCCGACGTCGTCGCGACGGAACTGGATCTGGTAGCCTTCGACGTCGCCGCCGTCGCCGTCGCTGTCGGGCCGAAGCCATACCAGTGTCACCTGCGTGCTGTCGACGTCCACCAAGGCAGGCGCGCCAGGTTGAGACGGTGTTCCCAGCGCCCCTGAGACCCAGAAGTAGGTGTGTGATCGAAAGTCAAAGGAATAGCTACTGACGCCAGTCGGCAATAGACCAACCATAGGAGGTCTCAGGAGGTATCAGAGTTCCGTGGGAGTCGAAGGCGTAGTCTCCGTCCACGTCGGCCGCCGGGTACTGTCGTATGGAGCGCGTCGTCGTCACCTTCGTGACTTGTGTCACCTGCAATTGACCCCCGACCTGCAGTAGCCTGGCCCTAAACGATTACTGCCGCGTAGAGCTGGCGGGACCTTCTGCGTCTGCGTGGATCGGCGCTCCACGTTGGGGTCGCTGGAGTCGAGCACGGTGGTGGTGGTCTGCTCGGCCGTGCCTGAGGACTGGACGTTGTCGTAGACCATGGCCATGTCGCGGGGAGACTCCCCCTCCTCCGTCAGGGGCAGAGGGTAGCTGGCCGAGAAGGGGTGCTCGTAGCTGTTCTCGTAGCTGAAGCTGTAGGCGGTGCTAGTCGACTCGGGCGGCCCCAGGCGCTCTACCACCTCCTCTGGACCCAGAATCGCGCCGCTGAACGGGAACAGGAGACGTTTCAGACAACTGGCGACGGCACAAGCGCTCGGGAATGACTCACTTGGGATTCAACAGGCTGTCCTCGAAGTTGAGCTCACGAGCGCTGCTCTCTGGCAGAGTTCTGAACAGAGGATCGAGACGCGAGCTCGAAAGAAGGAATAGGAAATACAGCTTCACCATCGCCACGGCACAACACCAACGGAACAGAACAAGACAGTCACACTTAAGCAAGTCAAAGCACTCAGCGCGCATTCCTCCCAACTACAACCATTACGGCAGGCCAGGCATCCATGCGGTAGAAACAGCCGGAAAACACAAGGTAGGCGCTAGGCAGCCAAAAGTGAGTGTGACAACTGCTCTACCGCAGAATAAACCGAGAAACCAAAATAGGAAGGAACTTGTGCTGCTTGACGGAGAGCAATGCGCGAGAATGGCAAATGTAGGAGCAGTGCTCATGCACACGTAAGGAAAGTGCTCGCGCGCATTCCTGCGCTGCATATGCGATAGACGACGCTGACAGCGGTGACTAAAGGTGGAGGTGGGTGGAAGGAAGTCAAACAAGTATGCGATTATGGCCGGCCGGCACACAGCCACATCTTTTGAGTAGTAGCGTAAGCGCACAAGCGGCGTGCAAGAGCTACTCAACTGACAAGCACAGCAAGCGAAACAGGAAGACGCACCTGACGCGCGTCTCCACTTGTTCGCTGGCGTACACTTCTCGCTGAACCGACTTCTTTTCCACCACCTTTCCAAACGTTGAATACTCAACAACGTCAGAGGGAATGTTCCCCTCTTGGTGTCGGCAGTCACCGGCCATGGTGATCATCAGTCTCTCCCTCTCTCGCTCTCACTAGGATGCGCCGGAAGGAAGCAACTTTGTCAGCTGGATAGAAGTGGAAAGCCCTTCATTCGGCGACTACAACAGCGCGGCCCAACCAGCGGCCAGCCGGCAGCCGCAGGCAGCTTGTGGAGTGGCAGATTCCAGCCAACTCTGTTGTTACGAAGAAGGGAAATTGAAGGGCCGCAGGGGCATTGAACAGCGTCGGGCTGTCCATCGACAAACAGAACTGCTTCTTCCGCCCACTGACTGCGCCGCGGCGACGGCCACTGTCAGACGGTGGGAGCGAGAGGCGAGCGCGAAACCGACGCGGAACAGCAGCGACCCAGACGAAGACGACGCCTATCAAGGGCCACTAGACCTTCGCTGCGTGTCTGGCGTCTCTGTTCCACCAAGATGGGAAATCATTAGCCGCCGGGCAGAGGAGCAGTAGCGCAGCAGCGTAGTAGGAACAAAGTGAAGGCGCGACGACTGGACGGACGGGCAAGCGGAGGCGGACTCGAAAAGCCCAGGGCTTATTGCTGTGGCGTGGTCGGCCGGCCGGCCAGCCAAGGCCAAAGAACGCACCGCTGTGACACTCTGCTATCCTTTAGGGCAAGGGAGGCGGGATTGTTGGACAGAGGGAGACAGACAGACAGGGCGACAGAAAGCAGGAGTATAGACCGCAGCAGTGCCTAGGTTAGGTAGCGGCGACAGGCGCGATGCCAGCAGCGCCGGTGGACTGGACGGCCACCACTCGTTGGGGGCGTCGCGTCGCGCAATCGGCCGTCGCAGCGGCTAGAGAGTCAGAGCGCAGGCAGCCAAAAGTGGCCGGTCCTTCCCTCCATTGGTCCTGGACTGAGAGCAGTGGCAATGCCTCCGCCATTCATTCGGACGGTTACGCCTACGGGGCCAGATTCGATCACAGGCCGATAGGCGGAAGCCCATAGAGCCGTCGCTGCGACCGTCATCCATCCCATCGGTCGTCGCGCGCGTGTGAAAGCACGAGAGAGGACGAGGGAGGATAGAAGCGTTGCCCATCACACATCAAGCGACGCGTAACCGTGAGGCTAGATAGCGGTCTCACGACGAGCGAGGCCCCGTTGTCGACAAGCTCGCCGGGGGGGGGGGGGGGGGCGGGGTGCCAGCTGCCAGCTCCAAATTCGAGAGTCGAGCCATTCCATGGCTCTAGCTCTAATCGAACTTCTGAAGCGCAGCATTCCACATTCCACGTTGAATTGATTGAAACACACAGGCTTTTTGCATAGGTGCAGGCCACCCGGAGGCCAGGGGGGGGGGGGGTTCTAGTTAAGGAAAATTTTTGAGAGGGGGGGGGGGGGGTCCCGGGACCAGTGAACAGCTTCTTAGAATGGCCAAAAATATGCTAAAAATCACCTTATTTTGGTCAAAAACACGCTAATTTGTGCATAAATAGACGAAATATAGCGCCGCAGGCGAAAATTTGGACAAAATAGGACCAAAAACTACCAAAAATACAAGAAAATTTCCATAATTTCTGGATTTTTTCCCGAATTTCGGATGCCAGGGGGGGGGGGGGGGCGCCAGGATCAGTGAAAAGTTCACTAGAGGCCAGGGCCAGAGGGGGGGGGGGGGGGTTCCCCCCCCCCCCCCCCCCCCCCCCCGCCTGCACCTATGGCTTTTTGACCGCTGAATGAAGGTTGTTGGTGCCACAACTAGAAGAGGTGACCACTTCTCAATATCCAACATTCGTATCAAGCAAACAGCGATGAACAGCGTGAAGTGGCCAACCAGAAAGCAGAAATCGGTATTGTGGAGTGTAGTCTGCCAACTTACCTTATCGTGAGCCCTGCTTAGCGGAGGGGAGGGAAAGGAAAGTGGGATCATCAACTCAAGAAAGCTCTCAGCTCAGACGAAACGGAAATACAGCCGGTTGCTTTTTCTGGCGAGCCTTTCCAAATAGCTGGCCAAACGGAGTTCCGATGACGACTCCGCAACGCCAGGATAGGAAAGGACGGACGACGAACTCGAACTCCTGGTTTCGCATCTCGATTCTCTCTCGGTCGTTCCCCACTATATCGGAGGCCTTAGTATTGTATGCAAATTTGCTACAGTACCTGGAATAACTCTGTGTAAGACTCCAGGGAATGTACGGCGCCCAATTCGAAGGTAGTAGATAGCATCGCTGCGGGTGACACCAAACAACTCCCAACGGCTTTATTTGTTGGGATATTATGGTTGAATCGGCCTCGTTGACGTTGGCAACCGTCTTGAAGATGCACAGCAGCAAGCAGAAGGAACCGTCGTCTCTGTCCCAGTCGAAGCGACCTCGGATGGACAGCCCTCCCAGTCCGCCAACCACGAGAGCGAACTCGAGCAGCCGATTCGGAGGCGATTTCGCCTGTGGTAGCCCTGAAGAAAGCAGCCGAAAGGTGACGCCCGAGAGGCGGCCGCCCTGCATCGCCACGCGACCCGTGCCGCTGTTCTTCTCCGAGGCGGCGGCGCCGTTCTCGACAAAGAGGGTTGCGTCAATTTGGCTATTAGGATGTGTAGCTGGTGTGCGCTTGCCGCTTGCCTCGCACGCAGCCATGTTTTGCTGCTTCAGAACCGGCCCGTCCATGCCCGACTGCATGACATGGCCGACTCGGCTGCACGGACGCCCCTGGCCAAGACGACTGGACGCAGAATCTTGCGAAGGGTCCCGTTGGATCAGCAGCACGCGTCCGAGTCCCCCTTCCACGCCCGCTTCTTCTCGACGGCGCGACCCCACTTGCTCACATTCGTCAACAACAACAATAACAACGTCGACGTGAAGTCAGCAGACTGCAATGAAGGTGAGGCCTCGCCGTCGCTGTTTGGAATTGGGCGAGCTACTAGAATGCGGGCGGAGGTTTATTTGGCCCATTCTTCCAGAATCGGATTTGTTGACGCCGACTTATCAGCAGAGCCGCAAGTCGTACTTCGATCAGCACTTCGCAATAGAAGAGAAGATCGGGGAGGGCTCATTTGGAGAAGTGGGGGGTTACTGTATTTTTTTGGAGACGCGGGATACCACGGATGGCCGATCGAGGTCACGGACGGTTGCATTCAGGTGTTCCGAGTTCGCAGTAGGGAAGACCAGAAGCTGTACGCCGTGAAGCGCGCCATGGAGCGCTACCGCAGCAGCGCCGATCGGGCCATCAAGCTGCGCGAGGTGGAGCAGCACGAGCAGTTGCCCAGACACGTCAATCTGGTCGGCTTCGTCAAGGCCTGGGAGGAGCAGGACCTGCTCTACATTCAGACGGAGCTCTGCATGTGCAGGTGGTGCGAGCGACCGTACGATCCAGGCGCACAACTGCGATTTGCTTGGAAGACTGCGCAGTTGAATTTTCTGTTCTCTTTTGTTCAGTCTGAGCGACTTGGCCGAGCGCAACCACAGCATCAGTGAGCCCGTCATCTGGAACTACCTCGTTGACCTGCTGCAGGTTCGCCTTCGCTTTGGAGTGAGTGCCCACTCGTAAACATTAGCTCAACTGGCATTCCTATAGGCCGTTAGACACCTTCACGACCACGACCTCATCCACCTGGACATAAAACCCGAGAACATATTCGTTGCGGCCGGCGACATCTGCAAACTGGGCGACTTCGGGCTCGTCTACAATTTGAAGGGCGAAACGGTGGGTGGAAGCCGAGCTACTGGGACGGTTTCGGTATGAACGGCAATCTTTCATTTACTACAGAGGAAGCCGAACGTCTGGCAAGAAGGCGACTCGAAGTATCTCGCTCCCGAGCTGCTGGTGGAAGGGCTCATGCCCTCGAAGGCGGCGGACATCTTCAGGTCCGTATAGTGGGAGGGTGAAGTTTTGCGCTCGAAAATCTTTGGCAAATGAATTGAAGCTCCCTTGTCTTTCAGCCTTGGAATTTCGATGCTGGAGCTGGCGACGGACTTGGACTTGCCTTCCACCGGCGAAGGCTGGCATTTGCTCAGGGAGGACTGCCTGCCAGAGGAATTCATTCAGCGTACGTGTAGTGCTGCGGCATTGCTCGCAGCTAGCGGTAGCTACGATACGACTACCGTAACCGAACCACTTCAGATTTGTCAGCGGATCTGATCGGCCTTCTGAGGTCGATGATGGCTAGTGAGCCGGCCAATCGGCCGTCGGCCGAGCACGCGCTCTTCAATTGCCCCAAAGCCAAAGAAGTCTACTACCGCCGTCGTCTGTCCCTCAAGTGCTTGCAAATGGTTCGTATCGTCTATCGTTTGTATTCTGGCAAGTCAGCTTTGATCTGTTCCGTGTCGGCAGACGAGTTGAGTAATCGAGAGTTGCAGGAACAGACGATCAAGGAGCTGCTGTCTTGGTTCTGGGCCCTCTTTCTGTTCGCGCTGACGCTGCTGAGCAGTCCCCTTCTCGCGGCCTACTCGGGCTCCTGCTGGTTGTGGTGTCGGACTTCCACGGGGGCCAACGGCGCCTCCGCTCGAGCAGAGGACGAGGGCGCGGCCGGCGCGAGCAAGGGCGCGCACAGCTCCTCGAAGAAGCGAACTCCCGTCGCCAACTACCGCGACACGGGCGGAGCGCCCGTCTTCCGCAAGCGGCCGACCCCTTCCCCGGTGGGCGTCTCGACGCTGTCGCGTCGCCGTCTGGCCAGCAAGCAGTTCCTTCCCAACCACAACGTCGCCCACCCGCTGCGCTACGACGACAGCGACGACGACGAGGAGTCGACGAGCGAGGAACTCGGCGCTCGCGAGCGTCGGCGCGGATCGCGGCGCGGCCACGACGACTACTGAGTGCGGCGCTTGTTCGTTGCCGGTGTTGGTAAGAATGGGTGAAGCTCGGCTTTGCGGTGACACGAACACGACACCATAGAACCCCCAAATGCTTGTAAACATTCCTGAGGTAGAACAGTCGGTCTGTAGGATCGCACTTCCTAAGCTTGCAGGTAAGGTACAACACCACAATGTGACGTCTTGATCTAATCGGTTGTGCTGCACTGGCCCACGGTACAAACAAACCTAGCAAGTGCGAACAAAAGAATGAGCATTGTGAGCAATCGTAAAGCGAAGGAGTGAGCAGAAGCCGAAACTCTGGCCTATCTTTGGTGTCTCCCAGTGTGCTCATGGCGCGTCTTGTACGTCGGCCAACCTGGCGGGTTGGTAGGAGCGCAGGGCCTGCTCCAGGAAGCGCAGCAGGCTCTTGGCGCCCTGCACGTAGTTGTCGTCCACCGTCGTCGACTGGAAGGAGTGCGTGAAGTCGATCATCCGCACGTCGACCGGAGGAGGCGGCGGCGGCTGCGTCGTCGCGGCCCTTCCCTCGTATAGGAGCAGGAGGGAGGAGGAGATCAGGTGGAAGGAGGGGTACTTCTCCATGGCCGCGATAATGGCCAGGATCTTCTTGATGAAGCCGAACACCACCTTCTTCACGTGCGCATCCTTTGGCTGGTTGGCGAAGAACTCGCAGAAGGCTGCAAAAGGACCACACATCGTCGACGACAGCCACACTACCATTGGATTGCCGCCCGCGAAGACTCCACTAGCGACATGATCACAGCGGAAAAATTAGAATGACCCCCCCCCCCGCCCCCCTAAACAGTGTGTATTCTTCAGGCCGGTAGGAAAGAAGTGAAGGTGGGAGGCGGACCTGTCGCAGTAACCGTTGACGTTCAACTTACCCATCTGGACGTCTTGCTCTGTCAGCAAGGCCTTGCCCCAATCGCGATCGCGGAATGCAACCTCGCCAGTCAAGCCATCGACCGTCTAAACGAGACGCCACGTCCAATAGTCTGGTAGTAGCGGCTACGACTGCTACAGGGCACCAAAAGAAGCTTCCCGGACGAAGAGCAACTGTAACCGACCCTCATTCCGAGAATGCGGAAACCGATGGTGGCGCCCAGCGGATACTTCTCCATCTCATACTTGATCTTCTCGTCGCTGGCGTTGGGGTCGTAGTTCTTGAAGCCGATCTTCACGTCCATGATACAGGGCTCGGTGAAGAGGGCACAGCAGTCCTCCAATTCGACGAAACTCAAAACTGAAATAAAACGACCCGCATCTTACAAGCTCTGCAGTGTGTCGCACAAAAGACGAACGAACACGTTCTGTTGACGGAGATGGCCCTGACGGAGTAGAAGTGAGGCACGAAAGCTTTGAGGGCGCCGACGCGGCCGAATTCGCAGTCGTCATCGTCGGCGGCAGACTCCCACTCGGGAAACAGCGCCTTGTAGAAGGCGATCTCCCGGTCGCCGCGAGGGTAGGACTGAGACGGCTTCAGCACGTGGCCGCTCAACTTGTCGCGAAGCACACCTTGGCGAATGATCAGGTTGTCCCCCATTGCAAAGTCAGCTGATCTCGCCGAGGTAGAGTTGTGGCCGCTACTACGCTACCCTACCGATATTGGGCTTGTGTCGTCGCGTTCCCCTGAAATGGTGGCCCGCGATCTGCAGCGGATACTCTTCCACGTCGCTGGTTAGCAGGAGGCCACCTTCCAAATCCGGCAGCGGCAGCTCTGGATGAAGCACCGCCAGGGAATCAGTGGCTGAATCTGGGATTATACACGCCAGCTCGTCTTCATCCTCCTCCATTCTCGCCTTGGGGGCAAGCGCCACTACTACTACAACATCTAACACGGCAAAACGAATCTCCCATGCGAATCACAACAGGATTGGCCCTCGGCCAAATTCGTCTTGAGTGACATGATTGTGCGTATTGCCCGGGACACCTGAATAACACTACACTTGACAACTGAAACTCGACGGCGGGTGTGTTTGAATGAAAGAGAAACGTCGTGAAGGTGAAGCTGTGAGTGATTTGCCCCGGTAAACGGCCGCAGAAGCTATCCGACAGTTTGACAATGCAAGGAGAGCCTTTGTCGGAGCGCGTGATCAAGCACCCCAACGTCTGCATGGAAACAAGGTGGGACGGTGTATGTGTGTGTTGTGTTCATCACTGTACGCCATTGTTAGCGTTCTGCGCCGCGCCGCGGGTGAAAAGTTGCGGTTCTTCCGCCCTTATTCAGCATGGGCTCCTTCACCGTAGAGCTCTACTGGAACCA
Source organism: Linhomoeus sp. GSCO2_2 (assembly GCA_030248115.1). Lineage (NCBI taxonomy): Eukaryota > Metazoa > Nematoda > Chromadorea > Monhysterida > Linhomoeidae > Linhomoeus > Linhomoeus sp. GSCO2_2. The sequence goes on from JASAMZ010012427.1 coordinate 44,339, forward strand.
CGCGCCAAGAACCTGCCGCAACTTCAGCGAGCTGGCGCAGCGCGGCTACTATGACAGCACGGTGTTCCACCGCATCATCGCGGACTTCATGATTCAAGGGGGCGATCCCACCGGATCCGGTAGGTGTCGCTAGCGGGCGGTGGGTGGGACGAGCGCCAACTATTTCGACTGTGGAGCGTGTGCATTGACACCTGCGTACTGTTGTTGCAGGCAGAGGGGGCACTTCCATCTACGGGGAGCAGTTCGAAGACGAGATTGACGACGACCTGAAGCACAGCGGCGCCGGCATCCTGTCCATGGCCAATTCTGGGCCCAACACCAACGGCTCACAATTCTTCATCAGTCTCGCGCCCACTCAGTGGCTGGATGGTGGGTAGAGCTTTGCTGTAGACGAGCCACAGAGATACGAGTTGTAGTTACGGATCGGAACTTAATTGTACATATATGCGATGCGGATACAAGATACCGTGAATACTGTAATAAGCTGCCGGGGGCGGGGAGCTTATTCTTTCAACCCCCCCCCCCCCTCTAGGAAGGGAGGGGGTACTATTGGAGAGGGGGGGGGGGAGGCTTGCTAGAGTATCTACAGTATGTAAGTTGGTAGAGTTAAAGCCTATCGTACTGACTACCAAAACCAACCCTTCCTCAGGCAAGCATACCATCTTCGGGCGCGTCTCCAAGGGCATGCGTGTGGTCCAGAAGATAGGCTTGGTTGAAACAGACAACCACGACAGACCCAGACAAGAAGTCAAGATTCTCAAGGCCTACATTCCCAAGAGCATAGCGGGATCGTGATGTCGACAGACGGCCAATAATAAATATTATAACAGTATCATTGGCGCTCTTGGAATGAACTGGAACGTTGTTCTTCCTTGTCTTGTTTTGTTCGTAGCGCCATGTGAGACTTCGAGTTGTCTTGTCGAGCACCATAAACGCTGACAATAACTGAATAACAAACAAGATTATGAAGGGGTATGAAATATAAAGCACACCGCAAGAAACAGAAGGAACACAACAGACACTGAAAGAACCCAGTTTCAGTTTTAATAGTACACCAGGCAAGTCGTCCACGGGACGCAGTATACTCCACGAATTTGAACTCCCATGCGCTCTGCTGTTGTGGGCGCCTAACAAATCCTAACTCATAAGTAATGCCGCATTTGTGGTCTGCATCCCATGGAACCCCAGGTGTTGCATGTTGACAATTATTGTAGGAAAATGGTCGCTTACCTGCCGACGAATGGGTAATCTATGTACAGGGTGTAACAGAGTTTCGGGCCGACTTATTTCTCGAATAACTCTTGCTAGGCGACGAATTTTTTAGTGCGGTCTTTTGCATGATGTAGGCAACACTCTAGGAAATTCTATGGGCTACATGACGAATCTTCAACGTACAGTACGCGAGCGGCGTAAGCGATTAAAATTTCGGGCTTGTTTCTCAAGGCCCACCTGGCGTCTTTTGAGTCCCGTCTCCTCTCCAACAAACTGTAGGTAAGCGAGAACGATGAAACTTGAAGACAGTATAGCCAAACGTGTTTGCCACTCTGACGCCAATTTTCAACATCCTACGCCAAACTGTGCTCGATTGCGGGCTTAAAACGCAAAATTTGGCAATTTCTCAACACCTTTCCTCCTCAATCAGCAGAATTGTGTGTTTTAAGCCGGCAATTGTGCACAGAAGCTTCCAGGATCTTGAAAATTGGTGTCAGAGATGCAAACGCATTTCTCTTCAAGTCTCATCGCTCTAGCTTTCCTGCAGGTTGCTGGAGAGGGGACAGGACTCAGACGACACCCGGTTGGCCTTGAGAAACGAGCTCGAAATTTGAATCGCTTACGTCGCTACCGTTCTGTAATTTGAAGATTCGCCATGTAGCCCATAAAATTTCCTAGAGTGTTGCCTACATTATGCAAAAGACCGCACTAAAATATTCGTAGTCTTGCAAGAGTTATTCAAGAAACAAATCGGCCCGAAACTCTGTTACACCCTGTACTTAGGCGAGGTACATGAGCTTCTGCTGAAATCACGTAGGATACGGCGAATGCAGTCTCCCGGATCCGTGCCCGACTGGACTTTTGCCACCTTGTATCTTTTTATACTCCACAAAAAAGTGTGGAGTATATAGCGTTTGTGCGCGAAACGCAGAAAATTACAGTCAACGGCGTTCGCGCGTGAAGCGGCCGATTTGCAAACGGTCTTTTGCGTTGGGTAGGCCTAGTGGGTGGGCAGCCTGCACGACAAATGGGGTCACGCTCCGGGACCACGTTGGCGGGAAATTCAAAAATTTAAATTTTCAAAGTACTGAAAAAGGCATAGTACAAGGTAGAACTCGAAAAAGTTGCATATAATGGTATATACTATCTTTTGATATGTTGTAGTACTCGATAGGGCCGAGGGTGGAAAAAAAGAATTGGATCGCTGCGGGACCCATTTTGGCGCCAAATTTGAAAAAATCGCGAATTTTGGCCCCGGGTCGACTTTGACGGGCTGCTGTGCGAGCTAGGTAGCAGCTAGAGCGGCGAGACCACTCTTGTTGCTCCTTCCCAGATGTCCTCTATCGAATGAGCCATGAACGGAGAAAATCGGGCGAAACACAAAAAAGTTATTTTCCCGCAACTTTTTTGACTCCGGGGTCGAAAATTGCAATTTTCGCGTTTCGGCGTCTGTAGCTCTCGAATGCGTTGCCGACTCGTTCCAAAGGTGGTTTCAAACGATTCTGCGCTTAAATCTGGCCCAGAAAAGTATTTTCGAAAAGTTTTCGGCGTTACAGTATCCCTGCCGCGTCGGTTTGAACTTTGGGCGTCGGGTCGACTTTGGCAATATTTTGCTCGATTTCGTGGTTCTTGGGGTCGCTGATTACCAATTTGGCATTCGTTTATCGTTTAGATAATGTTTGAACATAGATGTGACGAATTTGCATGATACAGTGTCCACATTGCGAGTAACCTACGCGACGGTCTTTACGAGTGTGGACAAACCGTGACAATAAACGATGCACATCATTGGAGTTAGCGCTTGTATGTAGGGTACTTTGGCAGTTTGCATTTTACAGTTTTCCGTTTCGTTTATCATTCGAAATTTGAATCACCCTCAGACGTCCGGGAAATAATTTGACAGAAAGGAGTGCAACGTTTGTTTCAGCGAGTTGGCGATGTTAGTGAAGAAGGTGGGCTAATTGGGGTATAGAATGGACGACGGGAACTTAGAACTGTACGCTCGCGTGCGGAAAGATTGGGGGCGCAAGCATCTTCGACAAAAGTTCTCTAGAGAGTTGGAAAAGCGAGGCTACTCCAAGAAGGAGGCTAAGGTAGTGGCCCTCTTTAACGGTGGATCACGTCGGCAGCTCGGCACACAATAAGCGGCGATTTCAGACAGAATTCGAGCGAATTTCGTCTCTATGCGTCACTTCCTCGGCCGAATCTGCCGACGAAGTAGATGGCGGTGCCGCGGGGCCTTCTTCCAGCGGCGCCACGGACGATGAAACTGACGTGAGAGTGGGTGGAAATTCTCTCGTCTTGTGAAGAGGAATTTTGTGATTGATGAGCGTTGGGATGTTGAGCTCTTGCTTCGTCTGCGTGAACGCATCTTGGTCGTTTCAGGCCGACAGTACCGCAGAAGCTGGGCGTCGCAGCAGCCGGCGGACGGCCGCCGCTAGGGGCCGGAGTCGAGGAGGGCGCGGCCGCGGGGCGAAGATGGCGCGCAGCGGAAGTCCGATAGCTAAGCGGCAGAAGGTGTCACTGCCGGCTGCTGCCGACGCTTCTTATGCCCAGCTGAGACCGCCAGCTCGGAGCGAGGTGCTCGCCGTCAGACCAGCGTTCGATCTAAGTTTGGGACATAGGGGGAGGGGGTTAAGGTTAGATTGAGGTTAGAATAATGCATGCGGCCAGCCTACTTGGCTTTCAGCTGACTGAACCGAGCGCTGACGTGTCAACTAACTCTTTTGAACAAGCGATTGGCGGTAACGACAAGATGACGCCAGGTGAACGCAGTTGCCCTTTATCAACTGCACCTGAGGAAGTGTCCGAAGTGAGGTTGTTTGGCTGTCGAGGTACCGTAATCCTAACATTGCAGGACTCATCATGTTGAAATCGCATGCTGGTGGAACACTGGAACTCGTGTTTGATCAGTTTCTGAGGGACGCGCGAAAGAAGGGTGTTGCAGCGGCTCAACGCCAAGCGCGCAGTGTGTTCAACAAATTGACGGACAAACTCAAATTGGAGAGCTCTGATTGGACGGTAGCTCATTATTTGATGTCGAAATGATGCACCTCATTTGAAAGTGGGAAAAAGTGAATCTTTGTTTAGCTTTTTCAAAAGGTGGCGCTGATGGCCTACCGAGGTTCTGGTGGCCAGGCTGTGGCTTCTGGCAGCGACGAGAGCGCTCGCATTTCTGAAATTCTGTCCTGGCCACAGATGGCAGACAGACAGCGGCTCCACGCTTCGTCAAGTTTGTGATGATTAGACTATTTTGAAGTTGACATGACTACATGGGTACCAGTTTGACAAGAAATTGTGTTCTTAATAAGGATGATCAGTTGTCAATGTGCATACTGTGGATTACTCGGGTCGATTGCGCTTTTCAGGAGCTGACGAGTACACGCCAGACGAAACGTTGAACGACAAGATCAAGCTGTACACTGGAGACATCGTGAAGCTGAACGTGGACGCCATTGTCAATGCCGCCAAGGAGAATATGGCTGGTGGGTGCTTTTGGATAGGAAGATTGTTGCCAGTGAAAGGCCAACAAATGTGAGTTACTGCAAGGGGAGGGGTGGAGGTCTAAAAGGGCATCTGTTTGGTTCTGTATTGGCATGGCAAGTTCACCAGTTGCATATACTTCAGGGAGAGGCTGATGCTGTTCGCCCCCTGGCGCCAGTCCTTCTACACCAGTCAAGCGGGCAAGAAGCGGAAGTTCTCGGAGGAGGAGGCCCTCAAATGGGGCAGAAACCCCAAGACGAGGAAGACGCAGAAGTACGACAGCTACGAGGACCGCTGGCTGTCTGAGCTGAAGCTGGACAACACCGTGGGTGGCGGGCGCCTGCACCGTCGTCTGCTCTTCTTCGAGCCCAAGGGGGCGGAGATGGACGAGGCCATTGCCCAGGCCCACCAGATGTCAGAGGAGGACCTCATGCCCATTGTGGTCCCTCAGGCGCAGCAGGAGGAGGCTGAGGACGAGCTTCTGATGGCCGAGGAAAGAGAGGAGGCGGCCGAGAAGGGGGAGGAGGAGGATCACGTGGGGGAGGGTGACGTGGGTCCCGACTTGGGTGCTGCCAGACGGGACCTGGACGGGCCCGCCCACACGGTTGTCTCTTGCCTTGAGGACCAGAGGGACAACATCCTCGCCTTGAACGCCACGCAGCGCCGCACCCTGCTCTACGTAAGTTATTGACTGTATGATCTCTAAAACACCAGAAGTTTTGCCATCGAAGTTGTTGGTATCTTATTCGTTGATATCTGAGATATTTCTGTTCATGCGCTATAACTGGTGTGAATTAGTTTCTATGTAGACTGTACACTGTACGTGCCTCGATCGTTTGTAGGTGCTGCAGTGGATCCAGACACAGGACCGCCCCCTGCGACTGTTCGTGTCAGGTGGGGCGGGAACGGGAAAGTCAGTGCTGGCGTGCCAGTTGATCCGCTCCGTTACGCGCCACTACGAGAAGTTGGAGAGAGCGCCGACTGGTGGCCTGCCTCAGAGAGACTGCGACACCCAACCTCTGGTTCTGGTCGTCGCTCCCACTGGTGAGAGTGGCAACTACCCTACACCCATAGTGTACAGTATTCATAACTGCGTGGTACAAGAGTGTGTAGGTAGCAATTGTGTGTCCTGCTATGTAACTAACTTGAGTTGAATGTGTTTGTCTTACACAACTGTATGTAATTGAATACGTGAAGTATCACGATCACTAGCTGCCTAATTTCTATATTTTACACACAATTATCACAGACGACGAGTGTTAGCTGAGTTAGTGTATGTAAGTGACCTTGCAGGCTGCGCTGCCTTCCTGGTCAAAGGAGCCACCGTTCACACGGCCTTTGCCCTGGGATTCAAGCCCACCATGACCGAGTACAGGTCTTTGGGTGACGAGCGGCGCAACAGCCTCCGCCTGACCCTCCGCCACGTGAAAATGCTGGTCATTGACGAGATCAGCATGGTCTCTAAGCAGATGCTGCGATACATGGACCTTCGTCTGCAAGAGATCTTCCTGGTCAAGGAGCCCTTTGCCGGCCTCCACGTCGTCGCCTTCGGCGACCTCTTCCAGTTGAAGCCCGTGGGTGGTGCCTGGGTCTTCGAGGACACTCTGAAGCAGTACAGGGCTGAACAGGAGGCGAAGGAGGAGGCGCGGCATCAGACGGAAGAGACGCAGAGCGGCCAGAAGCCGAGGCCCAAGACAAGACGGAGGACGAAAGCGACGTGTCCGGGCGACTTGGCGGAAGGTCTCTACGACCGGTGGAGGCAGTTTCGACTGGTGGAACTGACAGAGGTGATGCGCCAGAAAGCGGACCAGCCCTGGGCGGAGCTGCTGAACCGCGTCAGAGAAGTGGAGAAGGGCAAGGTGGACGAGGCGGACCTGCATATTCTGCAGTCGCGCCAGATCACTGTCGACAGAGCTCTGGAGATGATCGGCGAGAGGCAGGGCGTGCTGGCCTTCTCTGCTCCCATCAACGATCGAGTCGCCTTCTGGAATAGCCACCTCCACAATTACCTGGTGTCGTCGGGCAGTCGCAGCGTCACCTTCCAGGCCAGGGACGTTTATCCCCCCAGTCTGCGTGGGAAGCAGAAGGTCGCTGCCATGAACTCCATAGCCCACAAGGACGCCAAGAAGCCAGGCGGCCAAGACACTGGCAACGCTGCCAAGGTGGTCACCATGGCCATCAATCAGCAAGTGGACGTCACCGCCAACATTGACACCAGGTGGGGAAGGAGACCCTCTACCTCTAGGCTACAGTATCTATTGTATGTAGATGTGTGAGTCTGTAAAACTGCTCAAACAGCAACTTCTTAGCGCTAATGAAATCGCACAACTGTTCGACCTCGTCGCCACTTAAAGAACACACACGTGCCGCTTTCTGCAGTGACGGACTGACAAATGGTGCCAGTGGAGTCGTCAGAGAGATCGAGGAGAAGAAGCGAAGGGTCTGGGTCGAGTTTCACGATCCCGCCTGTGGTGAGAAACTGCGCGCTTCCACGAACGCGCGAACGCCCGCCAGCTGCTCTGGCATGCTGGTCACGCCCATCGACAACCACTCCCACTTCGTCCTGACCACGGCTCACGGCACCAGTAAGTCTGCGCTATTTGCAAGCAGGGTGTAATGACACAGTTGCTATGTTTCGAAATATTGCGATGGGTTTGCTGTGCTTTGTGTGCAAATGCTCCATCTACAATAGGTTGATGGAAGATAAAATAAGCCCCCTCTCCACTTCTCTAACGCGCGCAGTAGTAATGTCAATTTGTCTGTTGCTCTTGAGAAAGCAGTGCCTGACGTTCAGTGGTCACTCGAGATCAGATCCCCCTGAAACCTGCTGGGGCGAAAACAGTCCACAAGTGGCAAGGTGGGAAGGCCCGCGAGCTGGTCGGTGACTTGACGGGCAGGGAAGAGGGCGATCGCGAGTACGTGACGGACGGCATGCTCTACGTGTTGCTGAGCCGCGTCACCACCCTGCAAGGCCTCTACCTGATCAACCTCAAGGAAAAGCACATCAGAGCATCGGCCGACGTCAGGGACGAGATGGCTAGGCAGAGGTTGGCTGCGCTCGATAGACCCATTGTGAGCGGCAAGGAAAGATTGTAGTCTTCTGCTCATTCAGGAGGCCCGAGAACGCCCCTGAGACTATTGTGGCCGACATTGGGGCAGTGGAGCAGCCGACAGTGGTGTTCCACAACGTGGCCTCCCTGCGGACCAACCTCAAGTACCTGACGGCCGAGAGCAACCTGCTGGCTGCCGACGTTCTCGTGCTGGCCGAGACGCACGCTTCGCAGGCAGACGCTGACAGACTAACTTTGCCCGGCTTCCCCTTCGCCTACTTCTCTCTGGCGGTCGGCCCACTGGAGTGAGTAGTGACAAGTCAAGTGCTTCTCTGCAGTTATGTAGCCGCACCGCATTTAACGCTGCCCTCGTCCACGTCTTTTGCCACTCTCCTTCACGCTTCGCTTGAGCCTCGCTCACTTCGCTTGCACAGGAATTGGGGTCTGGGAGTCTACTCGAAGGCAGAGCTGCCCATTCGAAGAGAAGCGACCTGTGGCGGCGCTGTGGAAGCGGTGCTCTTCCCCCTGGGCGACTGCAGCGTCCTGGGCCTCTACAGGTCGCCCAGCCGGCCTCTGACGGCTCTTCTGGAACTTCTGGAGCGCCTGCTGCCCCCCGAGCCCATGGAGGAGAAGGTGGTGATCCTTGGGGACTTCAACGTCAGCCTCGACAGGGAGTCGACTGAGAGGCGGCGCCTTCTGGCTTGGATGGAGGAGCGCTCCTTCGCCCACGTCGACGTCGGCCCAACGCACATCTACGGGTCGTCCATCGACCACATCTGGGCCAGAAACGGCGCCGTCGGCCAGCCCACACAGGCCATCGTCAGCTACTACAGCGACCACCACAGCCTGCTGACCACGCTCAATAGTTAGGCTACAGGTGCACATCGCTTCTCGAGTTGGCCTCTCTTCGGTTGTTTGAGTTGCACTTGCTAGTTGCAGTTGAGACCGTTGTTTGATGTGCTTCGGTCGGTGTTACGTTGTGTGCGCTTTCCTTGCTTGCTTTCCTTGTCTTGCTAGCTACATGTATGTAGCTGTATGTAGCTTTCCGTAGTGCGTAGTAGTAGTTCCGTAGTAGCGAAATGCGTACTGTACTCCCGCTAGCTTGTTGCCTTCCCAGTGTAGTACGCTATGCCCCAGTGTCGCTTCTGTGTATGCTCAAAGACCTTTGCTTGGCCAGTACAGAGTGTATCCGCTCATACCGAATCGCAACCGTGCATTACGTTCAGACCCACAGGACACAGGACCAACACAAATCAACCGAAGACGATCTCTGTACCTAGTGTGTCTCAGACGAATGTTTTCAGCAAGTTTGCCATACAACTATAGTGCGAACCTTCAACCCACACACCTAGTCATGCTCCTGCGCAAGCCCGTGAATTAATACAGTATAAGAAGGTCTGATTGGTTGGAGCATAGGTAGATGGGTAGCGCTCTGTGAGTGCGAGTTTACGATCGGAGTTCAATTGCGAACATTGGTCTACTGGGAAAGGAGTTCAAGTTTGTGGAGTATACTGCGTCCCCCGGACGACTTGCCTGGTTACTCAAACGACCTAGGAAGGTGCAATTTTTAGGAAGGTGGAATTTTGGATTGGAAGGCGTGCCTTTAGCGGGAAATTAACCATTGCAACGTGTTCTGCGCCAAAAGTTGTTCTACACGAAGTGTTTTGACCATGTTGTGGTACCGTACCTAGGCCGCATCGAATTTTTATACTCCACAAAAAAGTGTGGAGTATATAGCGTTTGTGCGCGAAACGCAGAAAATTACAGTCAACGGCGTTCGCGCGTGCAGCGGCCGATTTGCAAACGGTCTTTTGCGTTGAGTAGGCCTAGTGGGTGGGCAACCTGCACGACATATGGGGTCACGCTGCGGGACCCCGTTGGCGGGAAATTCAAAAATTTAAATTTTCAAAGTACTGAAAAATGGGTTAAACAAGGTAGAACTCGAAAAAGTTGCATATAATGGTATATACTATCTTTTGATATGTTGTAGTACTCGATAGGGCCGAGGGTGGAAAAAATGAATTGGATCGCTGCGGGACCCATTTTGGCGCCAAATTTGAAAAATTCGCGATTTTCGGCCCCGGGTCAACTTTGACGGGCTGCTGTGCGAGCTAGGTGGCAGCTAGAGCGGCGAGACCACCCTTGTTGCTCCTTCCCAGATGTCCTCTATCGAATGAGCCATGAACGGTGAAAATCGGGCGAAACACGAAAAACTTTCTTACACTGCGACTTTTTCGACTCCGGGGTCGAATTTTGCGATTTTCGCGTTTCGGCGCCTAGAGCGCTCGAATGCGTCGCCGAATCGTTCCAAACGTGGTTCCAAACGATTCTACGCTTAAATCTGGTCTAGAAAAATGTTTTGGAAAAATTGTCGAAGCTACAGTATCCCTCCCGCGTCCGTTTGAATTTTGGGCGTCGGGTCGACTTTGCCAATATTATGCTCGATTTCGGGGTTTTCGGGGGCGCTGATTACGAATTTGGTATCCGTTCAGTGTATAGATGATGTTTGAACGTACCTACGACGAATTTGTATTTCAGGAAAGTTCCCCCCTACTGGGGGGGGTAAGGACAGGTGAATTTGTTCGCCCTAAAGAAGACTGATGATGAACAGGCTGTGTATCTCAGATGACTTCGGGCCCTCTACTACACGAACAAATTCAGCGTGCTCTGTTCACGCGCACGGCACTCATCACGTGCGCACAACGTACATGCGGAGTACGCTATCTACCACTATCAAAACGTGTGTGCTTCAGTGCCTGCCACCGCATCTCACACAACACAATGTCTGCACTCAGCGCAACGCGAGGGTGGCGGACCCGATGCTCTAACCCTCACTTTGACCGCTCAACCATGCACGCAGGCAGAGGGCTTCACATGCTAACAGAGCTTCTGGAGGTATTAACGTTGGTAAATGCACATTCTGCACTAATGCTGGGTAAGCGCTTTGCAGTACACACACAAACGACAAACAAAGAGACCCATAATTTGGTGAGAGTTGGGCACCCATATACAGAGCACGCTGAATTTGTTCGTGTAGTAGAGGGCCCGAAGTCATCTGAGATACACAGCCTGTTCATCATCAGTCTTCTTTAGGGCGAACAAATTCACCTGTCCTTACCCCCCAGTAGGGGGGAACTTTCCTGAAATACACACCCTGTCCATGTCCACAGAGTGGACACCTTCAGGGGGGGGGGGCATAGAGCGGGTTTGCTGAGAGGCAACATAGACAGGTCTGCTTTGAAAGGATTGCTGTTGTAGGTGTGAGGACACAGACAGGTCTGGCCACAGGAGGTTGGATGGACAGACAGGTCTGTCTGACGACGTAAGATCACAGGAGGTTTGATGCATGGACAGGTCTGACGGGAGTTGCGGCACCGACACGGGTGGAAAGTTTGACGTCGACTACGAATTTCAGGTAAAATCCGGTAAACGAAACCTAAATCGCAAAACTAACACCAGATTCGTGTTCTGCGTCCTCGGAAACCCCGGAAACAACTGTCAACTCAATTTTGAAAACTCGGCCCCAGGACCCAAAATTTGACCCACCGGGCGCCGAAATCAGGCAAATGGCAGCCCGAATCCCGAAACAAACACCGGATTTGTGTTCAGCGTCGTCGAAACCCCCAGAAACAACTGTAAACTCCATTTTGAAAATTTCGGCCCGGGACCCAAAAATTTGTGCTCAGCGGTACCTTTGTCACCGCATATCTTTCTACTGGGGCGACATAGACAGCTAAAATTTTGCATGGTAATTCGCCTTATGGTAGGCTTGACCGGATCAGTTCGATTGGCGCCCTAGCCTGCACCAGTAGAGCTCGGCCGTCTTGAGGCAGGCCCCGGATCCGTACTCGGCCAGACTTTTGTCACCGCGTAACTTTTTACTGGGATGACTTAGAAAGATGAAATGTTTTACACATTTATTCACCCTATGGTGGTCTAGACCGGATCAGTTCGATTGGCGCCCTAGCCTGCACCAGTAGAGCTCGGCCGTCTTGAGGCAGGCCCCGGATCCGTACTCGGCCGGACTTTTGTCACCGCGTAACTTTTTACTGGGATGACTTAGAAAGATGAAATGTTTTACACATTTATTCACCCTATGGTGGTCTAGACCGGATCACTTCGATTGGCGCTCCAGCCTGCACCAGTAGAGCTCGGCCGTCTTGAGTGGGACTTAGCCAAAAGTTCGGCCATTTTTTTGATCGGGGCCTACGACCGCAATACTTAACCGATCTCTGTGATTTTCTAACATAATAAATGCGGTTAGTGGGCAGTTCTAACGCGCCATCCTTTATACTAAGCGGCAAACCTGTGTCCGTTTGTGTGTCCGTCTGTCTGCGAACGCCATAACTCTAGAGATCGTTGAGAGATCGGGATGGTCTATAGCTTAAACTGACCGCCATTCACTGTACTTTTGCACCTCCTATCTTAGAAGTTTGGCCGATGACTAAATTCCAAAATATTTCACAAATATCGGCTGCGCCAGTACATTCTGGGCTGCAGGCAGTGCATAGGCACAACCTGAAATCGTCTATGGCTAACGCCTATCGACTATTGCCTAATGACACTCCTCTTTGGACTGCAGATATTCTGCTATGGACTGGGCACAACGAAACATTGTCATCGCGTCAATGCTCCGCGCATTCACAGTGCGCGTCAAACATCGCTAAGCGATAATCAGGCTTTTTGCCGTGCATGGAGCTTGCACCACACATCGCCTCGCCCAACGCTCCTCAGGCCATACGCCGATGATACTTGCAAACACCTATCAGCCGCGTACGATCGAACGCTGTGCAGACTTCCTGGCAGCGCAACGCGCTGCGACGCGGATGCGCTTACTGGCTGTTGCGTCACCATTCGTTGCGAAACCACTTGAAAAGACGGTCAGCGTGAATTTCTATTGCATTACCTACCAAGTAGTGCTGCAAACGTAATGGTTTGATGTGTGTGTATGTTGAGATGCGAACGCGAAGTTTTGCTGTTCTGTTGTTAATACTCGCGCTTCTCATCATGGGGAAGAAGAAAGGGGAGCGCCGCAAGCGAGAGGCCATTCGGTCGCTGACAAGGGAAGTCCGCAGTAAAGAAACTGAGGCGCAAACGGCGCAGCGCCGGCAGTCGGACGCCGCGCGACAGTCGACGTCGCGAGCTGCCGAAAGTGGAACTCGCAGAAGTGAGCGGCTTCGACTGGACGCGGAGCGCAAGACTTCCTCGCGGGGGACGGAGAGTGCTGAAGACTCTGCTGAGCGGCGGCGACTGGACGCAGAACGCAAGTCTGTCTCACGGGCTTCAGAGAGTGCCGATCAGACAGCTGGACGTCTGCGACGGAATGCGGAGCGTCAGTCTACCTCGCGGGCGGCCGAGAGCGCTGAAGCAAGTGCAAAGCGTCTACGACGACAAGCTGAGCGCCAGTCGTCCCTACGAGCAGATCCCGTGCAGGGAAATGAGCGGAGAAAGCGGGACGTGGATCGAAAGGCGGCGTCTCGAGCTGTTGAGTCGAACGAAGCCTCTCTTAAACGACGACATTCGAATGCAGAGGGCGACAAGAGGCGCCGCAAGAAGCGGAAACGGGGTGCTTCTGGTAAGAAATGTGTTTGCATTGAATTGTGTAGACAGACGCAATGCAATTCTATTGTCGACACCAAAGAATAATGGTGCATTGTGTTAGTACTTCTATTGCCCAGAGTATGCATGTTTGGCTGGCTGTACAACCATGACTACATATGTACATACGTGGTGTTCAGGTTTGACTCCTTACGACGAGAGCGAATTTGACGATGGCGATAATTTGAGCGGCATGGAACTGTCTTGCTCACATTGCGACGCCAAATTCTATGCAGACGAGAGACTGACCTCATCTACGGCAAAACTTCCCAAATTTGGACGCAAATGCTGCTTTGAAGGGAGTGTCAAACTGGACCCCCTCCCCTCACCTCCAGAGCCGCTACTGGGTTTCCTGACAAAAGACACAGATTTCAAGTTAGTCGATCTGTTTCGTTGATGGAAATGGGGTCACTGGAAGCGGTTGGCATTGCAGGCGCAAGGCCCTTCTCTACAACAACGCTTTTGCCTTTACTTCGACCGGCGCCAAGATAAACGAAGGACTGCGGCAGGGTCCAGGGCCGCCCACATATCGGCTGCGTGGAGAGTTGGTTCACGAGTAAGTTGCCTTATAGTCATTGCGGACATTACAGTGTGCCCATGGGTTAATCCTGTTTAGAATTGGCGCCCTGTTGCCAAAGGACAAGAAACCAGAAACATACGCTCAAATTTATCTGCTTGAGCCTGCGGCGCAGCTCAAACTTAGAACCGGCGAAACGTCTGGGACGCAACTGAAACAGTCAACAGTCGATTCTATACAAAAGACCCTGTTGAAAATCAATCCATACGCCTCAGTACTGAAGCACGCCTCTGCGACGCTGAAGGAGCAGGAGGGCAAAACTTGCGATCTACAGGTTCACATGTGTGCAAATCCCACAGGACCCTGTTCTATTTATCCACTGGCAAGCGCATGCGCTTCAGGTGCGGATATTTGGTGACGTGATGGACAAACAGCACCGAACCTACAGTAAACCGACTTGCGATGAAGTTGCTGCGGTTGTGGTTGAGGGCAGTGCGGCTGGTGATCAGCACTGTGTTGCGATGGTCACTAAAGGAGGTAGAATGCTTGGTTCAAATAGGTTTCTGCGCACTGATCAATGTTAAAATGAGATGGCCGTTACTCAGGTTCGCTGAAGCGTGTGTCAGAGTTGTCGTCAGCCCTTGAGACTCTTCGCTTCCCACTGCTGTACCCGTATGGCACAACTGGCTACACGCCGTTGCTGCGAAAGAAGGACAAAGGACAGACAGATGCGAAGGTTTGTTTTATGCTGCCTGAATGACGAGCCGTCGATCGCTAAAATGTGCATTCTATCCCAACGGCTCGGATCAGCACCTCTTCAGATGACGCTGGCCGAATACCTCCACTACAGAATGCAGATTCGTCCCTCTGCTGGCCCCTTGATGCCACACAGTGGCGGCAGGTTGTTCTGCGCCTGGGCAGTCATGCAAGCGGCCAGACTGGAGAAGGACAGACTCGACTACCACAGACGAACGGAACACCAGAACAGATACCGCGTAGAAAGCCGACTTGGTTAGCTACACGTTCAACTTGCAGCTTGGCAATTGGGGCAGACGCAACATTGGCACCACTTCGTATAGGAATCTCCGACGCCGTGGCCCACGGCTTCACTGAAGCAGAGCAAGTGGGACGGCGCGTGATTCTCAGCAGCTCTTTTGTAGGAGGGCCAAGGTTTTACCAGCAAAAATTTATGGTAAGCAGGGTTTGCCACGAGAGTTAGTTAGCTCTACTGCATGGGTCTCATCCCCCTTCACGCTGTCCTCTTAACGTCCGCAGTCCTGTAACTTCAATTCTCTGTCGCGTGGTCACAATAAGTGGCGACTGCGGTTGTCACGCGTACGTCACGTGCTGTGTGTAAGGTTGTGAATCAAGCATTCGGCCATGGAATACCATTGCTTATGTGGAGAATGCTGCTGCCAGTCATATAGTATATTGTCGTTGTTACCACGTGCTGAAGTTCTCCATTGGCAACTCATTCATCTTGGTATTTTAGGACGCAATGGCCGGCGTGAGAGTGCACGGTCGGCCTTCTCTATTCATCACAATGACGACAAACCCAAACTGGAAGCAAATTCACGATATAGTCGGCCCACTGGGCCAGAAG
Organism: Linhomoeus sp. GSCO2_2; assembly: GCA_030248115.1. Lineage (NCBI taxonomy): Eukaryota > Metazoa > Nematoda > Chromadorea > Monhysterida > Linhomoeidae > Linhomoeus > Linhomoeus sp. GSCO2_2. The sequence goes on from JASAMZ010012427.1 coordinate 59,802, forward strand.
CCAGAGGACAGGCCGGACGTCTGTGTCCGCATTTTCCGTCGAAATCTGGTGTGGTCATACACTTTGCGTCTGCCTGCATTGTGGGAAGTAGGCCCTTTGTATGAGAATGGGCAAGGGGACAAGGGACCCATTGTTGTTTTAGAAGCAGCTGCACGAATTGGTCTACAAGACCGGCTACTTTGGCCCAGTGGTGGCCTACATGGGCGTTATTGAGAGTCAAAAGAGAGGTTTGTTACACGCTCACCTGATCTACACGCTGGAAGCGCCCTACCACCCAGATTCGCCAGACAAAGTGGACAAGATTGTACGGGCTTTCTTGCCCGACCCTGAGACAGTGAGACGTTCATAAGCGCTCTATTGTCTTTCATGCAGTATTTTCATTTACAACTGATTTGCAGGAGCCCAGACTGTTTGAGCTGGTGACTCGCCATATGTTGCACGGTATGTGCGGAAGAGGAACCAATGCGCAGTGCATGAGCGACAATAAATGCACGAAGTCTTTTCCCAAGAAATTTTGCGAGGAGACCGCTCTGTCAGAGACGGGCGGCTCGCCGATCTACAAGCGTCCAAATGATGGGCGCGTCGCCAAAGTAAAGCAGAAAGGCATCGAGTACACCTTTGACAACCGTCGGGTGGTGCCTTACAACCCACATCTGTTGGCACGATTCGAATGCCACATCAATGTCGAGATCGTGGCCAGCGCCAACGCCCCCAAATACCTCTACATGTACATCTGCAAGGGGCCGGATCGCGTTCTCTTCTCCATCACCAGACTGCCCACTCCAGCTGAATTGGCAGAGAGTGAGGCGCAACCTACAGCTGAAGAAGACGAAATTTCGGTGTGGTAAACGTTGCCACTTTCTGTAAATGACCAGTTGCGGTTTGTCAACTTCGTTGCAGACCTATTTGGACGCGCGGTATATCTCGCCGCCAGAAGCCTGTGACCGCATGTTTGGAAACGACCTCGCGTGGACCTACCCGCCTGTCCTTCCATTGGCCGTCCACACGCACGACAATCAGCAAATTTTGATCAAGGTTGGTCAATCTAAGAATGGTAGCTGCAACGACAACATGGCACACTTTGTCTTTACCTCAGGAAGGGCAGAAGCTCGAAGAGGTGGACGTGAAGCAGACCACGCTTACGGCGTGGTTCGATTTGAACAAAGTCAATGCCGAAGCGCGTCAACTGAGATACACCGAGATTCCGGAGAACTTCACCTACAGTGGCGGGAAGTGGCGGCCGCGGAAGAGAGGATTGGGCGACTCCGATAGGCCCCCAATGATCGGACGAATGTACAGTGCGGCGCCCACCGACGTCGAGCGATTCTACCTGCGTCTGCTGCTGACAGAGCAGCGCGGCGCCACCAGCTACGAGGATCTCTGCACTGGTACTTAATGAAAATTAGAATGCCGTGACACGTCTTCCTGTGAATTGGAATTGTGTTTCTAAGCGGCATTTATGCAGAATTTGCGGCATGGCATCTGGCATTTGCGTTCCTGCTTATATGTCGATACATTCACTTCTCTCTGTGGTTATCAACAATGCGCTTGAGATAATGCTTTGCATTGCATTTGCAGTGGACGGGGAACAGTGCGACACTTTTCGTGATGCCTGTGTCAAGCTGGGTCTGGCAATAGACGATCGCGAGCACGCCAAGTGTCTCAGAGAGTCAGCCGACGTTCGCTCGGGCAGGCAGTTGCGCCGCCTGTTCGTCAGCCTTCTGATTGCCTGTGAGCCAGCCGAGCCTGGCCTGTTGTTCGACCAATTCAGGAAGGTATACCCCCTCGAACTGTAGCACAGACACAAATAATTTCTTAGTGTATTCACTTCTCCATTTTGCAGGATCTGACAGACGACATTAAGTTCGCCGAACACCGTCGCAGTGGAAGATCCATGACTGACGAAGAAGCGACTGATCAGGCTCTGCGCCACATGTCCCGACTGCTGGCATTCCACGGCCGCTCTCTGGCGCAGTACAAGGGCATGTACGAGCCGCCTGAGGCCTCAGACGACGACACGCATCTGGAGACAGAAACGTAGGCAACAGTCACTCACTTAATACGAGTAAATCTGTGTAGAGCTGACCAAGTTTGACCACCGGCATGTACTGTTAAGGACGCCCAGCGTCGACTTCAACGAGCTTCAAGAGCGACGACGACAACTCACTGAGGAGCAAGAGAAGTTGTTGAAGACCATTTTGGATTCTGTCTTGGCTGACCAGGGCGGCATCTTCTTTGTCGACGCGCCTGGCGGCTACGGTACTGAATACTTACAAAATGCCACATTGAAAGAGCTTGACTAAACGTCGATGTGCTCTCTGTATTTCACTTACAGGGAAAACCTACCTGCTGAACGTGATCGTGGATACGGTGCGCATTCACTCGAGGTCGGCCATAGTCACTGCTTCCTCTGGAGTGGCAGCACTGGAGCTGCACGGTGGGCGAACCGCCCACAGCGCGTTCGCCATTCCCACAGACGTGCTCGACACGCACACCACCTGCAGCGTCTCTAAGCAGAGCGCTCAGGCGACGGCCTTGCGTCGCGCCTCTCTCATTCTATGGGACGAAGTCAGTATGGCTGACAAATTTGCCATTGAAGCAGTGGACAGACTCTTTCAGGTCCGCAGAGTGTACACAGTAACTTTCAGTGGACTCGGCGGTATTAATTGGCGCTGTTATTCAGGATCTGATGGACTATAAGAATCGCTTTGGCGGCAAAACAGTCGTCTTCTCGGGCGATTTCCGTCAAGTATTGCCAGTGATTCCCCTGGCAAGCACGAGCCGCATTATCAGTCGAACTCTGAAATTCAGCCACCTTTGGAACGAGGTACTGTAGGTATACTGCACACGCGCGCTTATGTAGTCATAGTTCTTAGCCAGAACATATTACGCCAGTCCATTGGTTTGTTTACTGGGCACAATTCTTCCGTCTTTCAACTACCGTACTAACCTAAGCATGGCTACTGTATTGTTAACGTGTAATCGGCAACGTCAGTCAGCAGTGCAGTGCGTTTCGTTCAGACAAAGGCGCTGCGACTCACTCAAAACTTGAGGGCGCTGACTGCAGAAGGCTCGGACAGTAAGTTTTGCTTTTATTTATGAAACCTTCCTACGAATATATTTGTGAACATCCATAATATAAGTCGCAGAAGGCAAGGATTTTCTTTCCTTTTGCAGGAGAAACTCAGCTGGAATTCGCCGAGCTGCTCCTATCTTTGGGCGACGGCACCTTTCCTCCAGTCACTGAAGATGGCGACGAGGAGATTGTACAACTGCCAGAAGTCGCCAGCGTTGCTTCAGTGGCAGAACTGACCGAATTTGTGTTCGGGCCTGCCTTTGACCCCGACTCCATGAAGAACCGCGCTATTCTTGCGCCGAAGAACGACGTTGTGAGAACCCTCAACAATCTCATGCTGGACAGTTTGCCTGGGGAGCCCTACATCTATCTTAGTGCCGACGAAACGGCCAACGACTTTGACAGTACGTCAACAGTAACCTTGACGCACCCTGCTGTGTATGTATGCCATGATGTGAATCCTTGCTTGCAGGTCGTATGTACACCCCGATCGAAGTTATTCACTCGAATACCCCATCTGGCATGCCCGTGCATCGCCTGGAGCTGAAAATCGGCGCGCCAATTCTGATTTTGCGCAATCTGAACCAAGGCGCTGGAGTCTGTAATGGCACGAGATGCGTCGTCAGAGGATGCTATCCGCACACCATCTATGCGGAGATTTCGAAGTTTGTCTTGCTCCCAACATGATCACTTGTGTAATTTTTATGCATGGCTTTTGTACCTATACAGTGGCTCCCACGCTGGGGAATTCACATTCATCCCAAGAGTCACACTGGAATCCCAGCACGAGCGTGGCCAGGTGTTCTTTCGGGTTTGTGACCTTCCTATGAGACGCCGTTACATGCGCACTGTTCAGTATGTTATCACAAGAGGACAAGTTGCCAACGATCGCGTGCACAAAGTATGTACCCTGGGCATTTGCCTGCTACAGCAAGTAAACAATTCAGCGCCGCCAGTTCCCAGTGCAACTGGCGTTCGCCATGACCATAAACAAGGCGCAGTCGCAAACGCTGGAGAGGGTGGGCGCCCACTTGAGCCCTCCCGCCTTTGCCCACGGCCAGCTATACGTCGCTCTGTCCCGAGTGCGCCGTCTGAATGACGTGAAGGTGGGCGCTTCTTACCCTTACCTGCCATGTACCCTATGAACACAACAGCGCACATGCAGATATTCCTGGGAGACGTGTTGGACGAGGAGAACGCGTTGCCCAACACTGCACCAGAAATATCGTGCACAAAGAGGTGCTTGGCGGCGGCCAGCCTGAAGAACAGACTGTTGAGATCGTTGACTCTTGAGATCGCAGCTTGCCGCGCAGTGTGTTTTGTTTGTTCGTGCTGTGGTGTCGTCGTTGTTGGTGCTGTGTTGTCATCGTTGTTGGTGCTGTGCTGTCAAAAAGTAGTGTGTCGTCACCATTATTCTACAGTAGACTATTTTGTCTTCACCAGATGTCGTGACTGAACATTCTTCAACAGTTACACCTGCATTCTTCAACAGTAGAATCGTGTGCCATCATTAGGCGCCCTGACTGCATTCTTCAAGCAGTTGCAGCAGCAGGAGCTGGAACAACCCTAAATGTAGGCACAGCAGGGGCACAGCCTCATTCTCAAGCCACTAAGATTTATCTGCAATCTCCTACAGACTACTTTCAACATCTTTACAGTGCATTCAGTGTACAGGAGGCACAGGAGAGTGTGCAACACTAATTGCAGGCACTGGCAGGGAATCATGTCAACTTTAGATCAATCTGAAATCTGCTGAACGCAACAGCACTGCACTGAATTCAAGGTTTGTGGTATATTCTACATGCTCTGCAGATTCCTACATCCTATAGACTATCAAGATTCTCCTATGGGCTAAAGGCACTAGTCCTATATACTAAGCGGCGTAGAGTCTGTTTGTCTGTCTGTCTGTTACCACGATAACTCTCGACAGCGTTGACGGATCGCGATGATCTATGGCTTAAACTGACCGCCGTAACATGTAGTTTTGCACCTCCTATTGTGGACTTTGTCCGATGACTAAATTCCACAATAATTCGCAAATATCGGCTGTGCCAGTACATTCTGAGCACAGAAGGCACCACACGTTGTGATTGGCATTTGATTTCGCGCCGGAAGCACTTTACAGTGTCACCATTCATGACAGAGTTGTCGTTGTGAAACTCCAATGTGTATTCGCAGGCACTGCATGCACTGGCTGGGGACAGCATCAAACTGCTTTGGATCTATGTCAAATGTCTTTAGATCATTCTGAAATCTCCTACGGGCTAAACCCAAATGTCTAAGGGCTAAACCCAAGTGTCTATTGTCTATTTGCAGGTACAGGAGCTGAAACGATCCTAAATGTAGGCACTGACATGGGCACAGGGTCGATTGGCTTGAGACCTATCTGAAATGCCCTACTGGCTAAACCCAAGTGACGACAGGCTAAACCCAATTGCCTATTGTGTATTTACAGGCATGGGAGCTGGTGCAACCTAAATGCAGGCACTGGCATAGGCACAGTGTAAAATGACTTTGGAAGTAACTGTACTGTTCTGCGGTGCACTGAATTCGATGATTGTGTTATCTCCTTCACGCTCTGCAGATTACCAATGGGCTGTTGGCCATAGAGATTCTCCTACGGGCTAAAGGCACTAGTCCATTATACTAAGCGCCAAAGATCTGTCCGTTTGTTTGTCTGTGGACGCTCTAGCGCTCGCAACAGATGACGGATCGCGATGATCTATAGCTTAAACTGACCGTCAGAACACGTAGTTTTGCATCTTTGCTTTTACAACTTTGACCGATGCCTCAATACCATAAAACTTCACCAACACCCCCAGCGTAGGTATGTATAAAACTTCACCAACACCCGCAGCGTTGGTATAGTAACCACTATCGTTGCAAACGGTAAGCGGCAAACGATAATCACGTGTTTCTCTGGTTTCATGCCAATGCATCACGCTTCCAAACGCTTATCAGACGCGTACGGTCGACCGCCGTACAGACTCAATGGCGGAAACGCGCGGTGACGCCGAACCGCTTACGCGCTGCTGCATCACAATTCCTTGCGAAGCCACATCTGAAAGGACAGTCAGCCGTAGACTTCTATTGAAGTAGCGCTGCAAACGGAAAGAGCATGCCCATGCATCACGCTTCCAAACGCTTATCAGACGCGTACGATCGAGCGCCGTACAGACTCAATGGCGGAAACGCGCGGTGACGCCGAACCGCTTATGCGCTGCTGCATCTTCACCATTCCTTGCGAAACCACATCTGAAAGGACAGCCAGCGGTAGGCTTCTATTGAAGTAGCGCTGCAAACGGAAAGAGCAAACGAGAGGAAGAGGATGATTAATTGATGTGTGTGTGCGCGTGGAGATGCGAATCCGAACTTTCGCTGGATTGCTGTTAATACTCGCGCTTCTCACCATGGGAAGGAAGAAAGGAGAGCGCCGCAAGCGAGAGTCGAATCGCCTGCTCACAAGGGAAGCTCGTAGTAGAGAAACTCCGTCACAAACAGCTCAGCGCCAGGAGTTGGACGCGGCGCGACAGTCTGCGTCGCGGGCTGCTGAAGGTCCAACTCGCAGAAGCAAGCGGTTGCAACTGCAAGTAGAGCGCCAATCCTCCTCGCGAGCGGCGGAGACAACTGAAGAGACTACTGAACGACTGCAACGACAAGCGGTGCGCCAGTCGGCGTTTCGAGCGGACCCCGAGCATAGTACTGAGCGACGGAAGAGGGACTTGGATCGAAAGGCGGCTTCGCGAGCGGTCGAGTCAAAGGAAGCCAGCCTCAAACGACGGCAGTCTGACGTAGAGCGCGCTGAGACCCGCCGCAAGAAGCGGAAGCGAGGAGCATGTGGTATGAAACGTATTTCATTTGCACAGAATGTGTTTCACCCACAGCAAGCCCAAAATCTGCCTATTCAGGGTTGACTCCATACAACGAGAGAGAATTCGACGACGCTGACAATTTGAGCGGCATGGAGCTGTCTTGCTCCCACTGCGACGCCCAATTCTATGCAGACGAGCGACTGGCCTCGTCTACGGCAAAAGTTCCAAAATTTGGACGCAAATGCTGCTTTGAAGGGTGTGTCAAACTGGACCCCCTCCCCTCACCTCCAGAGCCGCTATTGGGCTTCATGACAAAAGACGCAGATTTCAAGTTAGTTGTATTACCTCGATCTGTTTTGGTAGTGGATATGGAGTCACTGGAAGTGGTGATCGTTCCAGGCACAGGGCCCTTCTTTACAACAACGCTTTCGCCTTTACCTCGACAGGCGCCAAGATAAACGAAGGACTGCAGCAGGGGTCAGGGCCGCCCACATATCGGCTGCGCGGAGAGTTGGTACACGAGTAAGTAAACTATATTGTCATTGCAGACCTGGCTTACAGTATGCCCACGAGTTAATCCTGTTTAGAATTGGGGGCCTATTGCCAAAGGACAAGAAATCTGAAACGTATGCTCAAATCTATCTGCTGGAGCCTGCTGCGCAACTCAAACTGAGAACGGGAGAAACATCTGGGACACAGCTGAAGGAGTCCACAGTCGAGTCTATACAGAAGACCCTTTTGAAAATCAATCCATACGCCTCAGTGTTGAAGCACGCCTCTGCGACTCTGAAGGAACAGGAGGGCAGAACCTGCGATCTGCAGGTTCATATATGTGCAAACCTTCCAGGGAACCTGTTTTCATTATCTACTGGCAAGCGCATTCGCTTCAGGTGCGGATATTTGGTGGAGTGATGGACAGGCAGCACCGGACCTACAATAAACCGACTTGCGACGAAGTTGCTGCGGTTGTGGTCGACGGCAGCGCGACTGGTGATCAGCACTGTGTTGCGATGGTCACTAAAGGAGGTACAGTGATTGGTTCACATGGATTCTGCACACTGATCAATGTTAAGATGAGGTGGCCATTGCTCAGGTTCGCTGAAGCGTGTGCCAGAGTTGTCGTCAGCCCTTGAGACTCTTCGCTTCCCGCTACTATACCCGTATGGCACAACCGGCTACACGCCATTGCTACGAAGGAAAGACAAAGGACAGAAAGATGCGAAGGTTGGTTTTGTGATGTCTTAATGATGATCTGTCGATCGCTGCAGTGCACAATTGCTCTGCTTACTGTCAACGGCTCAGCTCGGCACCTCTTCAGATGACGCTGGCCGAGTACCTGCACTACAGAATGCAGATTCGTCCCTCCACTGGCGCCTTGATGCCCCACAGTGGCGGCAGACTGTTCTGCGCGTGGGCAGTCATGCAAGCGGCCAGACTGGAGAAGGACAGGCTCGATTACCACAGACGAACTGAACACCAGAACAAGTACCGTGTGGAAAGCCGACTTGGTTGGCTACACGTTGACACGCTTGGGGTTTGGTATTTGAGGCAATCGCAACGTTGACACTCCTCCTGTATAGGAATCGCCGATGCCGTGGCCCACGGCTTCACTGAAGCTGAGCAAGTGGGACGACGCGTCATTCTCAGCAGTTCTTTTGTAGGCGGGCCGAGGTTTTATCAACAGAAATTTATGGTAAGACATGCCCCCTTCACGCTCTTCAGTTACACCGTGCTGTCACGTTGTTGTCACCATTGCCAACTCACTCATGTTGAGGTACGTTTAGGATGCCATGGCTGGCGTGAGAGTGCATGGTCGTCCGTCTCTCTTCATAACTATGACGACGAATCCGAACTGGAAACAGATCCACGATATAGTCGACCCACTCGGACAGAAGCCTGAGGACAGACCGGACGTTTGTGTCCGCATTTTCCGCAGAAAATTGGTGTGTACCTGTAACTACATGGTACATACAGTGTAGAAATTAGGCCCAGCGACTAAGTCAAGTACAAACAGCTGTTTTTAGAAACAGTTGCACGACATGGTCTACAAAACTGGCCACTTTGGCCCAGTGCTGGCCTACATGGGCGTCATTGAGAGTCAAAAGAGAGGGCTTTTGCACGCCCACTTGATCTACACTCTCGAAGCGCCCTACCACCCAGACTCACCAGACAAAATCGACAGAATTGTGCAGGCATTCCTGCCTGACCCTGAGACGGTGAGACGGTCACCAACGCGCCTTGTGTTTCATTGACTATATCTGGTTACAAACGATTTTCAGGAACCAAAACTGTTTGAATTGGTGACACGCCATATGTTGCACGGCATGTGTGGAAGAGGAACCAACGCGCAGTGCATGAGTGACAACAAATGCACGAAACATTTCCCCAAGAACTTCTGTGAAGAGACCGCTCTGTCGGAGACGGGCGGCTCGCCAATCTATAGGCGTCCAGACGATGGGCGCGTCACCAAAGTGAAGCAGCGGGGCGTTGAGTACAGCTTTGACAATCGCCGAGTTGTGCCCTACAACCCTGAACTATTGGCCACCTTCAAGTGCCACATCAACGTGGAGATTGTGGCCAGCGCCAACGTCCCCAAATATCTCTACATGTACATCTGCAAGGGGGCCGATCGCGTTCTCTTCTCCATCACCAGACTGCCCACGCCCACTGAATTGGCCGAGAGTGACGCCCAGCCTACTGCGGAAGAAGACGAAATCTCGGTGTGGAGTCCATTGCCGTTCTATGGAATGTAGGTAGGTATGCACCACTTGCCGCGTATGTCAATCCTGTTGCAGACCTATTTGGACGCGCGGTACATCTCGCCGCCAGAGGCTTGTGACCGCATGTTTGGAAACGACGTTGCCTGGACCTTCCCGCCTGTCCTTCCACTGGCCGTCCACACGCACGACAACCAGCAGATTCTGATTCAGGTTCCATCAATTAAAGAACGGCTACTGTAACAGCAACATTGGCACACTTTGTTTTAACTTCAGGAAGGGCAGAAACTCGAGGAGGTGGACGTGAAGCACACCACGCTTACAGCCTGGTTCGATCTGAACAAGACCAACGCCGACGCACGTCAACTGAGATACACCGAGATTCCGGAGAACTTCACCTACAGAGACGGGAAGTGGCGACCGCGGAAGAGAGGGTTGGGCGACGCCGACAGACCCCCAATGATCGGCCGCATGTACAGCGCCGCCCCCACTGACGTCGAGCGCTTCTACTTGCGCCTCTTGCTGACTGAGCAACGCGGCGCCACCAGCTACGAGGATCTCTGCACCGGTACTTCCTATTAATGGGTCATAAGATTGCACGATCCGTGACGTGTTGTCTGGCATTTTCCTTCCAGCTTCTATTCTTTTGATACATTTATTTCCTTCTGCTGGAACCAGCAGTGGGCGTTGCATGTTGAGATTATGTATTGCTTTGCATTTGCAGTGGATGGAGAACAGTGCGACACGTTTCGCGACGCCTGTGTGAAGCTGGGCCTGGCAATAGACGACCGCGAGTACGCCAAGTGCCTCAAAGAGTCAGCCGACATTCGCTCCGGCAGGCAATTGCGGCGCCTTTTCGTTAGCCTTCTGATCGCCTGCGAGCCGTCCGAACCCGGCCTGTTGTTCGAGCAATTCAAGAAGGTAACACCTCATCAGTGGTACACAGACGCACAACCGCCTTGACTCCGCCAGCTTGACATTTACAGGATCTGACAGACGACATCAAATTTGCTGAGCAGCGTCGCAGTGGAAAATCCCTGACTGAGGAAGAAGCGACAGACCACGCGTTGCGTCACATGGCCCGACTGCTGGCGTTCCACGGCCGCTCTCTGGCCCAGTACAAGGGCATGCAGGAGCCGCCAGAGGCCCCTGACGACGACACCCTTCTGGAGAGAGAAACGTATGCAGTAGATACATAGTCACATAATATGAATACAACTGTGTAGCGCTCCGCCAGTTTGACTACACCAGTTACTGTTACTTGCCCAGCGTCGACTTCAACGAGCTTCAAGAGCGACGACGACAACTCACTGACGAGCAAGAGCAGCTGCTGAAGACAATTTTGGATTCTGTCTTGACCGACCAGGGCGGCACATTCTTCGTCGACGCGCCTGGCGGCTACGGTACTGAGTACTTACAAGATGCTACTTCCAAGGAGCTTGACTACACGTCGATGAGCTCTCTGTATTTCACCTTCAGGGAAAACCTACCTGCTGAACGTCATAGTGGATACGGTGCGCATTCACGCCAGATCGGCCATAGTCACTGCTTCCTCTGGAGTGGCAGCGCTGGAGCTGCATGACGGCAGAACCGCCCACAGCGCGTTCTCCATTCCGACGGACGTGCTCGACATGCACACCACCTGCAGCGTCTCTAAGCAAAGCGCTCAGGCGACGGCATTGCGCCGCGCGTCCCTCATTCTATGGGACGAAATCAGTATGGCAGACAAATTCGCCATCGAGGCAGTGGACAGACTCCTTCAGGTATACGTTTAATACAGTAAGCTCCAATTGACTCGACTGCAGCAATCGGTGCTTTCATTTAGGATCTCATGGACTATAAGAAGCGGTTTGGCGGCAAAACCATCGTCTTCTCTGGCGATTTTCGCCAAGTTTTGCCAGTGATTCCCTTGGCCAGTACAAGCCGCATTATCAGTCGAACGCTGAAATTTAGCCACCTTTGGAGCGAGGTATACTGAACGAACATCTGGTGCTTCTCTGTTGCAATGAAGATAGTTTTTAGTCAGAACATGTACATAATATTTCGATAGCCCATTGTTTTGTCGAAGTCGAGAGACCTGCTGTCTTTCGACTACAGTACCAACTTAATTGTTACAAGCTACAGTATTGTTTGTCTGTAGCATACGTGTAGTTGGTCAGTCAAAGCAAAAAACACCTACATCTTTAGACAAAAGTGCTACGACTGACTCAGAACTTGAGGGCAATGACTGCGGAAGACTCGGACAGTGAGTCTTGATTTCATGAACCTGCCTCTGTTCTGTGCATTGTACACTGTTGTAGCTGCAGACAACATTTGTCATTCCTTGCAGGAGAGACTCAACTCGAATTTGCGGACCTTCTCCTGTCTCTGGGCGACGGCAGGTTCCCTCCAGCCACGGAAGATGGTGACGAGGAGATCGTCCTGCTGCCAGAAGTCGCCAATGTGGACTCTCTGCCACAATTGACCGATTTTGTCTTTGGGCCAGCCTATGACGCCCACTACATGAAAAACCGCGCTATTCTGGCCCCGAAAAACGACATTGTGAGAATGCTGAACACCGTCATGCTGGACAGTCTGCCAGGCGACCCCCACGTCTACCTCAGCGCCGACGAAACGGCCAACGACTTCGACGGCGCGTCATCATAGTGGTTTTGCTTAACTTCTGTCTGTTATTCTATGCCCATTGGTTGCAGCTCGAATGTACACTCCCATCGAAGTCATCCACTCCACCGCTCCTCCTGGAATGCCCGTGCATAGACTGGAGCTCAAAGAAGGAGTGCCCATTCTGATTCTGCGAAATCTGAACCAGGGAGCTGGAGTTTGCAATGGGACTCGGGCTATAGTCAGAGGGTGCTACCCACATACTATCTACGCGGAGATTTCGAAGTTCGTCTTGATTCTATTGTAACCTGACGCCTTGGGTGCCCATACAAACACAGCTTCATTCTTTCACAGTGGCTCGCACGCTGGGGAATTCACCTTCATACCTCGCGTGACACTGGAATCCCAGCACGAGCACGGCCAAGTCTTCTTCAGGGTTCGTCCCATCTTTCAAGTCAGACGTTGTACTGTAATGAGGCTACAATATGTAAACAAGATCTGGCAACGTTGATACAAAACACTCTGTACTATGCCACGTGCTGTGCCTTCCAACTGATGCACCTACACAATTCAGCGGCGCCAGTTCCCAGTGCAACTGGCGTTTGCCATGACCATCAACAAGGCCCAGTCGCAGACGCTGGAGAGGGTCGGCGTCCACTTGAGCCCCCCAGCCTTCGCTCACGGACAACTCTACGTCGCCCTGTCGCGAGTACGCCGCCTCTGTGACGTCAAGGTGTGCCAGTCTTACTATGGCTGGTATTTTAGGGCGCTTTTAATTTAATTCAAGAGCGCTTAGAAAATATACATTGCGCTTTTAAAAATGAACATACCGCTTTTCTTTATAGCCTCCGGAAAAATGACAACGCGCTTTTAAAAATGAACAATGCGCTTTTAAAAATGAACAATGCGCTTTTAAAAATGAACAATGCGCTTTTAACTTGAATATGCCGCTTTTGACAGCAGCTGGACCGAAAATTGCACAAACCGCTTTCAAATTGAACAAGCCGCTTTTAAAATTGAACAAACCGCTTTTAATTTGAACAAACCGCTTTTAACGCCCTGCTGCGTCGCGCACGGCATTGTCGCAACGTGACGTCGACGCGAACCACCCCAATTTGCTAGGGAAAGTTTGTCGGCGTGGCCATAGGCTAGTAGGCTTCAAAGTGCAAGTTGTTGCGAGCGCTAGCAGGGAAGGGGCACAGCCGGCCTAAGCAGGAGGCTAAGTATATGGGGGAGTGAGCACTCCACCTACCGTTTGCACTAAAACTCGGCCGGCGTCGCGCCTGGCGGGTCTCAGCTGAGGCTTAGCGCGACCACCAACTTCAGGGCGCGCTCCGCGCGCCCTGAAGTCGGTCACCGGTCGCGTTAAGCCTAAGCTTCGACCCGCCAGACTGCGACGCCGACTGACTCTTGTGCACTGTGGGCGCAGGGCGAGCCTAAGCATAGCCTGAATTCATAGGAATATTCTGTGTCCGAAAGAAATATAACTGAATTTAAAACGTAATTTAAAAAAGAATGTAATTTAAATGAATTGTAAATGCTCATTCGGGCATTTTTCTGGACTTTTGCCCTTTGTCTCACAGCAGAAGAATTAAAAGCGCATTGTTCAACATGAAAAGCGCATTGTTCCAAATGAAAAGCGCTTTGTTCAAAATGAAAAGCTGCTCCTATATATGCGTTCTTAAAAGCGCATTGTTCCAAACGAAAAGCGCAATGTTCTAAATGAAAAGCGCTTTGTTCAGAATGAAAAGCGGTGACAGTTAAAAGCGCATTCTTCTAAATGAAAAGCTGTAGTTACAAATTAAAAGCTGCAAATAATTGTCCCCTCTTACTATTGCGTTCCCAGCAAGCACGTTGTTAGCATGACGGCAGACGTTTAGGTTTTCTTGGGAGACGTCGCAGAAACAGATCAGCTGCCCGAAAACTGCACACGCAATATCGTCCACAAAGAAGTGCTTGGAAGCGAGTCGCCTGATGAGTGTGATGTTGAGGTCGTAGATGCGTGAATTGTTGCTTTCATTTTGTGAGATTCTCTCTCTCTCTCCCAAGTACCGTTGTGTCGCCTCGCCACTGTGTTTGTTGAAATGCCGATTCAAATGTGCGCTCCGTATTCGCCATTTATGCCATTCGTGCTAAACAATTCACGCCTACACGAAAGTACCTTCACACACGCGATTATAGAATCCTATGAGTCATTATGTACCAGTCAACTGGCTCTCCTACAAAATAACATAGCAGTTACGCAGAGGCTGAGCCTACAGCCAACCACACTTTGTGTCTGGACCAAGGAAGATTAGCATAGCATAAAGTATTGTGTCATCCCATGTTGCTACTGCGACAGGCTGCCATGAAGATTGCTGTCACCACATGTCTTGACTGGGACCTTCAACACTTGAGCATCGTGCTGTCACCATGAACCATGACCACAATTGGCCAACATCAGTCAGTTGAACTATCAAGATTCTCCTACGGGCTAAACACCACTAGTCCTATATACTAAGCGGCAAAACTCTGTCCGTGTGTTTGTGGCTCTGTGAACGCTCTAGCGCTCGCTACAGTTGACGGATCGCGATGATCTATAGCTTAAACTGACCGTCATGACACGTAGTTTTGCATCTTTGGTTTTAGAATTTTGACCGATGCCTAAATTCTAAAATATTTTGCAAATATCGACTGCGTCAGTACATTCTGAGAACAGAAGGCACCACACGCAGTGATTGACGTTTGATTTCGCGCCAAAAGCACTTTACAGTGTCATCATTCATGACAGAGTTGTCGTTGCGAGACTCCAAAGTGTATTCGCAGGCACTGTGCGCACTGGCAGGGGCGCAGCATCAAACTGCTTTGGATCAATGTCAAATGTCTTTAGATCTATCTGAAATCTCCTACGGGCTAAATCCAAATGTCTACGGGCTAAAGCCAAGGGTCTATTGTGTATTTGCAGGCACAGGAGCTGGTGGGAGCCTAAATGTAGGCACTGGCAGGGGCACAGTGTCAAATGGCTTGAGATCTGTCTGAAATATTCTATGGGCTAAACCAAATAGTCTGCAGGCTAAACCCAAGTATCTATTGTGTATTTACAGGCACGGGAGCTGGTGAGAGCCTAAATGTAGGCACTGGCAGGGGCACAGTGTCAAATGGCTTGAGATCTATCTGAAATGTTCTATGGGCTAAATCCAATAATCTACAGGCTAAACCAAGTGTCTATTGTGTATTTACAGGCACGGGAGCTGGTGTTATCCTAAATGTAGGTACTGGCAGGGGCACAGGGTCAACTGATTTGAGATCTATCTGTAATGTCCTATGGGCTAAACTAAGTTCTCTGTGGGCTGAACCCAGCACCATTGACCATAGAGATTCTCCTACGGGCTAAAGACTCTAGTCCTATATACTAAAGGGCGTGGACTCTGTTTGTTTGTTTGTCTGTTTGTTTGTTTGTTAACACGATAACTCTTGACACAGTTGACGGATCGCGATGATCTATACATCAAAAGAACCGCCATTCTCTGTAGTTGTGCATCTCCTATTGTGGACTTTGGCCGATGTCTAAATTCCACAAAATTTGCGAAAATATCGGCTGCACAGTACATTCTGAGCACTAAGGAGTGTCTGCAGGCCACTTTTGCGGAAATTTCGCACTGTTGTGCCACCGTTCACTGCAGAGTTGTCGCTGTGAGACTCTGAGGTGTATTCAGAGGCATGGGAACAGGTGCGACAGTACCTATATACTAAAGGGCGTGGACTCTGTTTGTTTGTTTGTCTGTTTGTTTGTTTGTTAACACGATAACTCTTGACACAGTTGACGGATCGCGATGATCTATACATCAAAAGAACCGCCATTCTCTGTAGTTGTGCATCTCCTATTGTGGACTTTGGCCGATGTCTAAATTCCACAAAATTTGCGAAAATATCGGCTGCACAGTACATTCTGAGCACTAAGGAGTGTCTGCAGGCCACTTTTGCGGAAATTTCGCACTGTTGTGCCACCGTTCACTGCAGAGTTGTCGCTGTGAGACTCTGAGGTGTATTCAGAGGCATGGGAACAGGTGCGACAGTAAATGCAGGCACTGACAGGGGCACTTTGTCAAACGACTTTAGATAAACCTGAAAACACCTATGGGCAAAGCACAAATGTCAGTGGGTTGAATTCAGTGTATTCTGAGGCATGGGCGCTGGTGCAACCATAAATTCAGGCACTGTCAAGGGCACAACATCAAATGGCTTTAGATCTATCTCATTCTCCTATGGGCTGTTGTGAGCAGTGGCTTGGCGCCATGGGTCAATACATGGGCTGCATAAGTATGCACAATTTCCATAAGCTTCAGTAAATGCAGGCACTGGCAAAGGCACTGTGCCAAATGACTTTAGATCTATCTGAATCACCTATGGGCTGATGTGAGCATTGGCTGTGTGGCTGTGTTGTTGTGAGCAGTGGCTGGGCGCCATGGGTCAATACATCGGCTCCATAAGAATGCACAAATTCCACAAGCTTCAGAGTAGATGCAGGCACTGGTATAGGCACTGTGTCAAATTATTTTAGATCTACCTGATTCTCCTATGGGCTGTTGTGAGCTGTGGCTGTGTGGCAGCGTGGTTGTGAACAGTGGCTGCTTTCCATAGGTCAATACATGTGGCTCTGTTTCCATAGGCATTCAGCTGTAGAGTATGGTGTATCACCTAAGGGCTAAAGGCACTAGTAAACCACTGCTCTAGCTAGTACCGTTCGCGAGAACGAGGCCGAAAACCTTGCGATGTGGAGAAGATCGCTGAATTTTTCGACAGTTTTTGTTTAATATCTCGGGAACCACTCAACCGATTCGGCTGAAATTTTAGCACAATACTTCTTGTTACTATGAACAACTATGGTGAAAATTTCAGCCCGATCGGTTAAGTCTACCTATATGACGTAGTACTAACCCCTAGTCCCCGGGGGCGCACTGGCCCCCGGCCGAACAAATTGGGTTGAGCGCTGACGCGCTCAACCCGATGCTACCATACCCCAAGTGCAGAATTTCAGTTCCTGGAGTCCATAGGAAACTAGGGGTGTTGTATGTCGAATCTGGGGTATTTTGGGATGTAGATCACGAATTCAGCATTGCTTTTGCGATTGGGAGTGTCAGGAGGCCACAACAGCAGAGGAGTCACCGTGAGTAGGAGTCCAAATTTGTGGAGTATACTGCGTCCCCCGGACGACTTGCCTGGTTGAATCCTGGGGTCCAATTTTCAAAATTGAGTTTTCACTTGTTTCGGGGGTTATCGATGACGCTGAACACGAATTCGGTGTTTGTTTTGTGATTTGGAACGCCTTTACCCTGATTTCGGCACCCGGCCGGCCAAAAATTGGGTCCCAGGGTCGAATGTTCAAAATCGAATTGACAGTTGTTTCTGAGCTTTCTGACGCCGCAGAACACGAATCCGGCGTCTGTTTTGCGATTTGCGGTACCTTTCGCCTGATTTTGGGCGAAATTCACGTTCTGTAAGCCGTTCATATTATGCTGATTGACCTTACTACGCTGAATAACCTGGGAAGGACCAATTTTAGCGCGAAGTTGGGGTTCCTGTGCCCCCGTCTGCTCAAACGATCACGCGGAATGCGTATCCGACACTCATGAGTGTCACGTATAACTTGTCTTGACTCTCTTGCTTTTGCCCGGTTGATCTGTTGGTGGCTGGTCGCTTTGTTAGTCGCAGCACATGGTAGCTATACAAGATCAGTAGACGGGGGCAGAGCCCCTCGGGGCACTCCTCCCCTCTTTCAGAAGAATTTTGGGAGTTGAATCATGCTCTCCATTGATCAGCGAGACATGTCAGCGAGGCTTCTGGCCATTCTGATTGCAAAACTAATAGCAAATTCGGAATTGTGACCCTCCAATACCCCACATTCGACATACAACACACCTTAGCTTCAGCTGAACTGACACAACCAGGTTTTCCACTTGAGGGCGCGTGTGGTGGCAAGCAAATTCTTCAACCAGGCAAGTCGTCCGGGGGACGCAGTATACTCCACAAATTTGTCGCAAAAGCAATGCTGAATTCGTGATCTACATCCCAAAATACCCCAGTTTCGACATACAACACCCCTCGTTGCCTCTGGACTCAGGGAACTGAAATTCTGCACTTGGGGTATGGTAGCACACAAATTCGTCGTAGGTACGTTCAAACATAATCTATACACTGAACGGATGCCAAATTCGTAATCAGCGCCCCCGAAAACCCCGAAATCGAGCATAATAATGGCAGAGTCGACCGGACGCCCAAAATTCAAACCGACGCGGCAGGGATACTGTAGCTCTGCAAATTTTTATACTCCACAAAAAAGTGTGGAGTATATAGCGTTTGTGCGCGAAACGCAGAAACTTTGAGTCAACGGCGTTCGCTCGTGAAGCAGCCGATTTCCAAACGGTCTTTTGCGTTGGGTAGGCCTAGTAGGTGGGCAACCTGCACGACATATGGGGTCACGCTCCGGGACCCCGTTGGCGGGAAATTCAAAAATTTAAATTTTCAAAGTACTGGAAAATGGGTTGAGCAAGGTAGAACTCGAGAAAGTTGCATATAATGGTATATACTATCTTTTGATATGTTGTAGTACTCGATAGGGCCGAGGGTGCAAAAAAAGAATTGGATCGCTGCGGGACCCATTTTGGCGCCAAATTTGAAAAATTCGCGAATTTTGGCCCTGGGTCGACTTTGACGGGCTGCTGTGCGAGCTAGGTAGCAGCTAGAACGGCGAGACCACTCTTGGTGCTCCTTCCCAGATGTCCTCTATCGAATGAACCATAAACGGAGAAAATCGGGCGAAACACAAAAAACTTTCTTACACTGCGACTTTTTCGACTCCGGGGTCGAAAATTGCGATTTTCGCATTTCGGCGTCTATAGCGCTCGAATGCGTTGCCGAATCGTTCCAAAAGTGGTTTCAAACGATTCTGCGCTTAAATCTGGCCTAGAAAAGTATTTTCGAAAAATTTGCAGAGCTACAGTATCCCTGCCGCGTCGGTTTGAATTTTGGGCATTGGGTCGACTTTGCCAATATTATGCTCGATTTCGGGGTTTTCGGAGGCCCTGATTACGAATTTGGCATCCGTTCAGTGTATAGATGATGTTTGAACGTACCTACGACGAATTTGTATGCTACCGTACCCCAAGTGCAGAATTTCAGTTCCCGGACTCCATAAGAAACTAGGGGTGTTGTATGTCGAATCTGGGGTATTTTGGGATGTAGATCACGAATTCAGCATTGCTTTTGCGATTGGGGGTGCCAGGAGGCCACAACAGCAGAGGAGTCACCGTGCGTAGGAGTTTAAATTTGTGGAGTATACTGCGTCCCGCGGACGACTTGCCTGGTTTTAAAAATACTTTTCTGGGCCAGATTTAAGCGCAGAATCGTTTGAAACCACTTTTGGAACGATTCGGCAACGCATTCGAGCGCTATAGACGCCGAAATGCGAAAATCGCAATTTTCGACCCCGGAGTCGAAAAAGTCGCAGTGTAAGAAAGTTTTTTGTGTTTCGCCCGATTTTCTCCGTTCATGGCTCATTCGATAGAGGACATCTGGGAAGGAGCAACAAGAGTGGTCTCGCCTCTCTAGCTGCTACCTAGCTCGCACAGCAGCCCGTCAAAGTCTACCCGGGGCCAAAATTTGCGAATTTTTCAAATTTAGCGCCAAGATGGGTCCCGCAGCGATCCAAGTCTTTTTTTCCGTGTTCGGCACTATCGAGGGCTACAACATATCAAAAGATACCATTATATGCAACTTTTTCGAGTTCTACCTTGTTTAACCCGTTTTTCAGTACTTTGCAAAAATAAATTTTTGAATTTCCCGCTAACGGGGTCCCGCAGCGTGACCCCGTTTGGTGTCCACCCTGCCCACTTACTAGGCCTACCCAACGCAAAAGACCGTTTAGAAATCGGCCGCTTCACGCGCGAACGCCGTTGACTCAAAGTTTCTGCGTTTCGCGCACAAACGCTATATACTCCACACTTTTTATACTCCACAAACAAGCTGTTTTAAAAAAGTTGAGTTGTTTTATTAATACAGAGTGGTTTGTGAGTGTTTAAAAGTGGAAGAGTAAAAGAGTGGATACTTTTGTAAAGTATTTCGAAGCCTTTCCGATATGACGCGCGCCCGCCCGGAGTCTACTATTCATGCGCTACTTCTGACACGCTCCTTTCTGAGGGGTTCTTGCAGGGCAACATTGGGATCGCCCAGGATTATTTTTTGAGCAAGACACACGCATTTCTGAGCGGTTGTTGCAAGGCAACATTGGGATCGCCCGGGATTAATTTTTACAGCAGACAAAGTTGTTCGTACGACGAGAGTTAAAAAAACAAAAGTATTTCTTTAGGAATGACCGCTCAACAACTGCCTCAACGTAAGCTTTCAAACGGTCGAACGAATGCCGCTCTACAACGTACGACGAGCGAGTTAGGGCCGATTTGCCGTTTGAACCTTTGAGTTACTGTAGCTCGCGAAATTCAAACTTTCCAATCTCGACTTCTCTTAACGGAATGATCAGTCTGCCGATACCTATTCAACAAACTCAAGATCGTCTCTCTACGACGGAAGTCAGACGAGCGAGTTAGAGAAGTATTGCGTTTTGAATGAACCCTTGGGTTACTGTAGCTCGCGATATTCAAACCTTTGAGTTCCGACCAATCGAAGAACAAATGATCAGTGAGTCGAGAGCTATCCAACAAACTCAAGAACGTCTCTCTACGACGCACGCTGAGCGAGTTAGAGCGATTTCTGTGTCAAAAACGCGAGAATGTCGCTTTTCGCGGTGCGTGTTTGCGTAATTAAGGAAATTTTTAATGCCAAGTGAAAGAGCACGACGAGACCTTTTAGTTCACCTATCGCACGTCGCTCTAAGACGTAAGATGAGCGTGTTAGAGCCGTTTTGCGTTTTGGACTATCGGATTACTGTAGCGCGCGCAATTCAAACTTTTGAATATCGAAGTCTCTTAGCGGAATGATCAGTTTGCGGAAACTTATCTAATGAACTCAAGATCGTCTCTCTACAGCGGAAGACGACCGAGTTTTGTGTTTTAAACGTTTGGATTACTGTAGCTCGCGAAATTCAAACTTTTGAGTTTCGACCAATAGAAGAACAAATGATCAGTGAATCGAGAGCTATCCAACCAACCCAAGATCATCTCCCAACGACGCACGCTGAGCGAGTTAGAGCAATTTGTGCGTTAAAAACGCGAGAATCGGGTTGAGCGCGTAAGCGCTCAACCCAATTTGTTCGGCCGGGGGCCAGTGCGCCCCCGGGGACTAGGGGTTAGTACTACGTCATATAGGTAGACTTAACCGATCAGGCTGAAATTTGCACCATAGATGTTCATAGTAACTAGAAGTATTGTGCTAAAATTTTAGCCAAATCGGTTGAGTGGTTCCCGAGATATTAAACAAAAACTCTCGAAAAATTCAGCGATCTTCATCAAACTGCCATGTTTTCGGCCTCGTTCTCGCGAATGGTACAAGGTGGGGTGACGCTTTATGGCTCGTTAGAACCGTCCACTAACCGCATTTATTATGTTAAAAAATCTCGCAGATCGGTTGAGTATTGCGGTCGTAGGCCCCGATCAAAAAAATGGCCAAAATTTTGGGTGTCCCGACTGCAAGACGGCCGAGCTCTAGTGGTGCACGCTGGGCCGCCAATCGAAGTGATCCGGTCTAGACCACCATAGGGTGAATAAATGTGTAAAACATTTCATCTTCCTAGGTTGTTTGGTTCTTGAGATATGGATGCACAAAAGTCAGATCCGGTACGCGCGCGGATCTCGGCTCACTTACGCCGAGCTCTAATGGTGCAGGCTGGGGCGCCAATCGAAGTGATCCGGTCTAGACCACCATAGGGTGAATAAATGTGTAAAACATTTCATCCTCCTAGGTTGCTTGGTTCTTGAGATATGTATGCACAAAGGTCAGATCCGGTACACGCGCGGATCTCGGCTCACTTACGCCGAGCTCTAATGGTGCAGGCTGGGGCGCCAATCGAAGTGATCCGGTCTAGACCACCATAGGGTGAATGAATGTGTAAAACATTTCATCTTCCTAGGTTGTCCGGTACGCGCGCGGATCTCGGCTCACTTACGCCGAGCTCTAATGGTGCAGGATGGGGCGCCAATCGAAGTGATCCGGTCTAGACCACCAGAGGGTGAATAAATGTGTAAAACATTTCATCTTCCTAGGTTGTTTGGTTCTTGAGATATGGATGCCCAAACGTTGGAACCAGTACAATGACATTATGACGAAATCGTAAATTCGTATACCTAGTCAATGTCGAAATGAATTGTAGAGTGGTGATATGTATTGGAGGTGTTGAGAGTCGACTCTAGAAGGGTGGTGGGTGACAGAATGGTGTTATGACGAAGTCGTAATTCGTATAGTCGTATAGCTGTCTGTGCATCCAACCTCCTGAGGCCAGACCTGTCTGTGTGCATCCAACCTCCTGTGGCAAGACCTGTCCGTGTCCCCACACCTACAACACCAATCCTTTCAAAGCAGGCCTGTCTTTGTCGCCTCTCAGCAAACCTGCTCTATGCCCCCCCCCCCCCGAAGGTGTCCACTCTGTGGACATGGACAGGGTGTGTATTTCAGGAAAGTTCCCCCCTGCTGGGGGGTATGGACAGGTGAATTTGTTCGTCCTTATGAAGACTGATGATGAACAGGCTGTGTATCTCAGATGACTTCGGGCCCTCTACTACACGAACAAATTCAGCGTGCTCTGTATATGGGTGCCCAACTCTCACTATGGGTTTGTCGTTTGTGTACTGCAAATCGCTTACCCAGCATTAGTGCAGAATGTGCATTTACCAACGTTAATTAATACCTCCAGAAGCTCTGTTAGCAGGTGAAGCCATCTACTTGCATGCATGGCTGAGCAGTCAAAGTGGGAGTTAGCCATGGGGTCCGTCGCCCTTGCGTATGTTGCGCTGAGTGCGGACATTGTGTTGTGTGAGATGCGGTGGCAGGCACCGAAGCCACACATGTGTGTTGATAGTGGTATGCGTTTGCCGCATGTACGTTGTGCGTACGTGATAAGCTCCGTGCGTGTGAACAGAGCACGCTGAATTTGTTCGTGTAGTAGAGGGCCCGAAGTCATCTGAGATACACAGCCTGTTCATCATCAGTCTTCATAAGGACGAACAAATTCACCTGTCCTTACCCCCCAGCAGGGGGGAACTTTCCTGAAATGGCGTTTTCCGCAATGCGTGTTTGCGTAATTAACAAAAGTTTTAATGCCAAACGAAAGCGCACGTCGAGACCTTTTAGTTGACCTATCGCGCGCCGCTCTACGACGTAAGACGAGCGAGTTAGAGCCGTTTTCAGTTTGAACCTTCGGGTTACTGTAGCGCGCGAATGTATGTACTTGCGTTCGACAATGTCGGTGACGGGCGGCGTAGCGCCGTCGTTGACTTGGCTGGTTGTTTGGTCGGATCTAGCGCTGCCTCCGCCGTTGCGCCGCTGCTTCAGCAGGGCGAGATTTTCCCGGCGAAGGATCTCGAGCTCGGTTTTCTGAAAGGCAATTTGCTCTTCCACGAGTTCTTGGTACTTTTGCGCGTCAGTCATGCGGACGGCTGGTTCGCCGGCCAGCACGCTCGGGTCTCTTGAGTTAGCAGATACTGGATCGGTTCGACGCATGTTCTCTCGGCCCTGTAACTGTCGAGTGCGCCGATTATCAGCTATTGTCGGCCGATTGTTATCGTTGTTGGCAGCACGCTGTCGCGCGTCCTGTGACGGCGCTTGTCGCTGCTTGTCGGCCGCAGGGTTGTATGTGCGCTGAAAACCTCTCTGCACATTGGTACCACCGCACAGAATCACTGTGGGTTGTTGCACGTTCACATACGATGGTTCAACAGTTGGCGGTTGAAAGTCTTGTGTGTCGTCGTCCGAAACGGCGTCTAGGAACTCCTTGACGGCCGTTGGATCTTGTCGAATCAGGTCGATCAGCTCGTCGGTCGTCATTCCAGTTCTCTGACGGAATTGGCCTAGTCGCTGCCTCGCGTCGCCTTGACTCGAAGCCTGTGAAACTTTAGTCGCATTTAGCGATTCATTTGAGTCGTGGGGAGATTGCTCAGAGATCGTAGACAGTCGTCGTCTCGCTCGATTGTCGAACTGTTGTGGTTGCGCCGCTGGCGGCTGTCTGCCCGGCGGGAAGCGAACGAGCGGAGCCGCTGTATTTACCCGTCGCTGCTGATTATTATCTTGCGGCGACTGGATCTGAACTAAGATATTTGAGCCATTTTGGGGCTGTTGCCTTGGAGGCAGCTGTTGCCGCTCGTCGGCATCGGCGGCTGGCGCGACCGGCGGGACGCCGTTGGCGGCCGGCGCGTCTTGCTGGGCGCCGTTACCCGTCGGTGCTTGCTGTGAAGCGCCGCCGTTAGCTTGTTCCTGGGCAGAGGGTTGCTGTCGAATTGGCACTGTTCCCGGTTGTGGATTTAGAGTTCTCGACGGAGGAAGAAGCGGCGCGTCGTCGTCGACGTCGTCGTCGCCTTCCTCGTCGTCGTTCTCCTGCTGGGGAGGTCTCGAATTGTTTTCCCAGCCCGCTTCAGCTAGGGCATTGTCGAGGTCCGCTTGATCCACAGGGTCGAGATCTGCTTCAGTGAAGAGAAAACACCCCAGTTGCAATTCCACACGCATCACTCTGCCGTCCAGCGAGATGACACGGATTTCATCATTCACCGTATACTTATTTCTACACTGCTCGACGTAGTCTCGCTCGTTGAGCAGCAACTGTTGGGGAATTCTCGTCGGGTCGATTGTCGTGAGGTACGGAGCGTACTCAGTTCCGACGTAGGCTTGGAGGGTCTCGTGTGCCCTGTTTTCCCATTCTCTGGTGAATTCCTTGAGGAACTCTTCTGAAGGAGAGTACTTGAAGTCGGTTCTCTGAAGGAACGAAGTCGTGAAACTCAGAAGTTTGCGCTTGAGGCGAAACGTGGGCGCCATTTCTGCCCAGTTTGCAGTGTTCCAAAAGTAAGCGAAGGTGGCGTGCATGTGCGCACTCGCCACTTTACTTTCCCGTTCGGCTAGTTCTGGTGGCAGGTCGTTCTCGATGACTACCGCTGGCAAATTTCTGAAGTAGTTGAGGACCAAGTCGTTGTACCCTTTCTCCGCCGGCAGCATGTTGATTCGAGGAAGGCACTGTCGAATGTCGGCCGCCGGTTTCTTGGTGATTCCTGGAAACGCGTCTTCCAAGCGTTGCACAAAACCGCAGTCAACAGTCTGCGGGATGGCGTTCCCGTCGTCGAAATTGATTCGGAGGGCGCCGGAGTGCTGTGCAGTGAAGCGAGCAGGTGTCCTTCTTGCCGACCGTGGCGTCGCCGTCAAGCTTCGCGGCGCTGCGCCGGAATGACGGCTGCCTCCTTGGGGCGTCTGGAACAGCGCAGACAGGGGTCTGCTTCCTGTCGTTGACATCACTGCAAACGAATCACGGTCGCACAGTATGACAATACAATCTTGCCGCTAGTAAAGCGGTCGAATCGACGCTCTTGTAGAAGTGTGTGCGCGCAGCCGTTATTGCCCGGTGAGAGCGCTTGGCTGCACTTGGAGGTTCGCCGCAGTGGAGAAGCGAACGGCGGCGTCGCACAACTTGCTCGGACTGCTTGGCGATGGTTTGCCCGGAGTGGTCGGAAACCTGTTGGCACGTACACGGCACCTGATCAGGTCCGACAACCGAACTAGGGACACGCGATCCTGCAAAGAAGAGAATGCACGATTTCAGAATATCAACTATATGAACTGCAGACGATTCTGAACAGGAAAGCGCACGGGGATTTGACAGTAATAAACCAGAAGGAGCGCTCACGATAGTAGGCTTCGGCCGGGTCACCACTGCACGGCCAGGATTGATTGCTCAGTCCTGTTGGTAGCAGCTGATCTGCCTCTATTACTACCAAACCCTACGTTCGTCCCTCTCTCGGCGAGAGAAGAACCTGTCGACCGGATGGGAGTCGAGTGGAAGAGTCGACAACGGTCGAGCCACAACTTCTTTTGCACTTCCTTCGCCGAGCTTCGTAAGTGCCGGGCTTTACAGATTTGGGGTTTTGGAATGTAGGCGCTTCCCTTGTTGCTTTTGTAGCAATAAGCAGGGATCAGAATAGTCGGGAGAGCAGGCAATAAGCACAGTATCAAGGCAGGAGAGACACAGAGCTTTGGGACCTAGGCTCCCGCGCCATGAGTTACACGTCACCCAAAGACAATTGGGGAAACGCGACCGGGTTCGCTACACCTCAGCGATAGGAGTCAGCCTTTAGGGCTTTCACCAATTTGCCGTTACGACGGGCAAGGGTTCATCCACCAAGGATCGGTAGAAATTATGACGATTGGTTCCCCCTTTTATGCTGGTTGGAGTGGAGATAGCAATCTCTGCGATAATATGAGGGCTATAGCAGCCTCAAGATTTGCATATTAGATGGGAGATGGTAGGTTTGAATAGTTGAATTTACTATACGCACCACCATCAAAGCGCCCCGATCGGCGCATCAGCGCCTGACGGCTGTGCACATGCGGGTCATAGTAACGAGTTACTATACAAAATGTGTAGCCCAGTCATTAAATGGTCGAGAGGAGTCAGTAGCTGCTGAGCTTATATACCATTTTCAGGGTCGCTGAACAACATGGACTGGTCCGTTTGTCCAAGCGCCGAGCTGTTCGACCGATATGAAGGCCCAAAGATGGTCCCCACAATAGTAATGCATTACGATTTTTCGCTTGCTTATTTGTGGACTCTCTCTGTCGCAGTGCATGGCGATGTGATGCTGGGTGTTCCACGCTTACCCTTCTATACTCGTGTGTACATTTCAGTCTGTACAAGGTCATGTTTCTTCTGTGATGTTGGGGTTTCGATGTGTGCTATGCGGGTCATAGTAACGCGTCATAGTTACTATACTAAAAGTGTGGAGCAGTCAGTAAATGCACACGTACATGCAGATGAATGTAGTGACCATGGTGTCAGACTGTCAGTAGCAGCATCTGGTTTGAGTACCCCGTTATGCATTACATGTGGAACAACTGGGAATTATTAAGGACTGCTAGCAAACACCACTAAACTTGCAACTATGAAAAAGTCGAAGTGTGCTGAGCATGTGCATACAAATTGCACCAATGCCACTTGTTTTTTGCACATCAGATACCAACAGTAACGTGTTACTACAACTGGACACATCAACACAAACCCAAATGTGACTGTATTTCTTTCGATTGACTTGTAAATCGATCGTCAGTCTGATCCTTCATGTGGCATCTTTTGTCTTCCATCCTCTCCACACCTCTCCACACTACCACTCCACAAGTTGCCCATTGCCCACAGCAGCCGAAATGCATTGATCTGAAGGCTGAGTAGGTCTTCCAAGAAATACCAGACAATGGAGGAGGAGGGGTACATCCACCACCAACTGAGCTACTGGTTGTGCTTTACTTTGAATTGACCAAACTTACATCTGCACTCCATAACACATTACTCATGTTCAGATGGCCCATTCACACCCCAACAGAGTCAGTTTCCTCTGCAACCTGTGACATTGAGATTAATGAGGAAGACACCAGCCACGGATACTGCTACACGGCCAGCAATGTCAAGTCCATCTCTCTACAACGCAGGAGTGCGAAGATATAAGAAAACCAAAATATGCAGTTTCCGACACAGTTTGGTTACTGTAGCCCTCTGTTTAAACTTTTGAAACTTTTTTATTGGATTTGTGCTCAGGAGCTCAAGCTCGTCAATTTGATATGCTATTTGACTAAGTTGGATGAAGTTTTGACTTTTCATGGACCACACTTTGGCATACTGTAGCATCCAATTTTGAAAATTTGTTGTTGTTTCAACCTCACAGTTCGCGAGAGGAGTCCGAGGGCTACCCATCCATGTGTTGAACTCCACTCAATGACATCAGACAAGCGAGTTATTAAGCCCGAAGCAAGTGTGTCGCTTCCAGTTTTCGACATGTTTTGGTTACGGTAGCCCTCTATTTAAACTTTTGAAACCTTTGTTGTCCGATTTGTGCTCAGGAGCTCAAGCGCTTCATCTTGATATGCGATTTGACTATATTCGGTCAACGTTTGTCTTAAGATGGACCCCACTTTGAGATACTGTAGCACGAGATTTTGAAAACTTGCTTCAGTTTTGAACACTCAGATGGCGAGAGGAGTCCGTGGGCTACCCGACGATGTCTCAAACTCCATCCTACGATGTCACATGAGCGAGTTATGAAGCCTGCGACTATGCCAAGATCACCACTTTCTGACACATTTTGGTTACTGTAGCACTCTATTTAAAGTTTTGAAATTTTTTGTTATCAGATTCTTGGTCAGGAGCTCTAGCGCTTCATTTTGATATGCGATTTGACTAGGTTCGTTGCACTGGTCATAGTCAGCTCCGTATGCACCATCTCCAGATCATCCGCTTCATGTTCAACCTCTTCCGATCATGGTGCGGAACGATGACAAGTCATCAAAGCACACACTAGGTGAAGGTACCCTCAGCAGCTCGAAACATCATCGTAACATGTTACGCAATCAGCGACCCTTCAGGACGACATTCAATTCACTCTCCGTGGGCACAACATCATGTCGTTCAAGAGCCAAAAGAGATCGTCAGTTGTTGCATGATGTGTCACGATGTTGTCGATGCCATCAGACCATACCAGGATCCATAGTGATGCACAAGGCTCTCCCTAGGTTGCCAGCTCTCAGACTGGGAGTAACGCGTTACTGTGTTCTACCTGTTTTCTCTGACCAGACCAACAAACAGCCCAAAGGGATGGCAGATTTCACTTCGATCATGCTATACAGCATGTGGCGAACACGCACAGCGCAACAGAACTGCTCCAGCTGGTACGTACCACGAGATAGGAGTTTGGCGTAATGTGTTACTCACAAAAATCGACAAATCGTGTCACGACTCAAGGTTGAAGCGTAGTAGTGGCGCGGAAAAGGGCTGCCTTTACTCTTTAGAGGACGGCGCACACGCTCAGTGCAAAAGGAGCGCTCCAACTACTACGTAGCGCAAAATCGCATTTTGCCGTAACGCGTTACTATTTCCCGCCGCGTTCTCTACGGGCTGTTCTCTAGTTTCAGAGAACGGGCCAAAAACGGCCCGTTCTCTCTCTAAAGGGCTATTCTAGCGCTGCAAAGTTCGTTGGAGGCCGAAAAACCGGGTTTTTGGCAACTTGCCACAAATCGGGTCACGGACGGAAGTCGAGACCCTCGATGCACACTGCGCATTCCCGAAACCTATCGAATAAAAAAAAAATTCGCCCAGATCGGTCGAGTCTAGCCCGACTTATGAGCGTTTGAATTTACACAGAATCCGCACGATCACTATAGCACATCTCCCTTTTGGAGTGGAGGAGTGCCAAAAAGGTGTGCGTCGTCTTCTCGCTTTGCTAATACCTCTCGTTCATCGATTTTTGGCACTCGGCCCGACGAAGTCGACAACGACGACCAGATATTCGCTCTACGGTTTCAGATCATCAATCCAGATTAGGGTAGCGCTCGGTCTTACGACGTTTGTCTTGTTTGCCAGGGTACCTTTCACGATGGCAGATTTCCATTTGTAACGCTCCACGCAGGCAATTTGCGTGGAGTTTGTGAATCGATCTTGTCGCTCTGCTGGCTAGGTTCGATTTCGCTTAGGGTTCGGTCTATGTGTTGTTGTGTTGCCCTGAATGAAGACTCTCGCTCGCGGCGAATTCTGTCGCTTCTGTAGACAGCAATGAAGGTTTCGGAGAAATCGAGTGGAGACGCGTTCGTCCGACGATGTTTTCGGCCGGTGGTTGCCATTCTCACCAGCGACGACGTCGACAGTCTTTGTCGCGCAAACAACCTGACGTTCTGTGACCTGCTGCTACCCTTCAATCGTCTCTCAAGCGATGGTCTGACCTTCTGTCTGTGCCCCTTTTCGCAGGCATAAGTTTGTAGAGGAGTGGCCACATGGTGAGCTCGAGCTGCAGCTGCACTGTTTCAGTGTCGTTCAAGGATCCGCAGAGTCAAAGTTTGAATCAAGTTGTCCGCAGTCTGGAGTTGGACTTTCGCGACCTCCAACGGGAGGGTTTTCTGCTTAACGGAACCGTGTTGTCGTCCGTGCTTTCGGAGGCGGTCAGGCAGGCCGGCAGCAATGTGTCATCGTCAGATGAGCCGCTTTTGGAAGACGAACTGTCGCTGTCTTCTCTCGATGACACTGCGTCAAAAGGTAGCCTTCCTATTGCAGCCTTGTATTAGCACGTTTCGGGGCTTCCTACATCGTCTAGCCACTCTCACACGATTGCAGACGTCTGCGCCGGCAACCGCCGCTACGAGACCTTCTGCGACGTATTGGTTCGCTGGAGCGAGCCTAGCGAAGTCGACTACCTCAAGTGCTATTTGGCCTGCGTGTTAGTGGTTTCCACGGGCGCGGCCAGTCCACTCGACGAGCTGAGCCGTCTCAGCCAGGCGCAGCACGTCCAGCAGGTTCGCCGTCTCTGCCGATCGACCGTGCGACCAGAACAGTGGACTTCGACGTTCGCTTGCACGTTTCCATCCAGCACAAGGTGACGCAGTCGATGCCCAGCCTGAACGAGATCGGCGGCCCTCCGTACGCGGCCATTCCCAAGTGGTTCCTGCCCAACATCTTCAAGTACCACGTTCTCGTCCACGACGTCTCCGCCGGCGACGACTCCAAGTGGGTCCCACTTCTTTTTGCTTAGCTGCCTGTCGGCTGCCGATGCGCAGATTTGCGGTTTGACTCGACCTCTGCGTTGTCGCTCCAGGGCCGAGTCGCTCTACCAGAGCATGAAGATGACCTACGGCGCGCACGCCTGCCATCTGCTGCGCATCAATTCGTCCTCTGGCGCCGCGAGTGGGGCGCTGCCCGATCCCTGGCAGTCGTTGATCCAGGCCAAGTACAGGGGTTTGGCGGCCGGCCTCCACAACGCCAAGACGACTCTGGCCAGTCCCACTCTGGCGGGCACGCCGCAGCAGCAGCCTGCCTTCTCCTTCACCGCCGCCCCCTCTGGTGAGCTGCCGGAAGGAAGACTGACTCGCTGGGTCCCTCTCGAACCACTAGGTAGAGATGGACTGAAAGGTGGTCTTACACTCAACCTTCATTGCAGAGGCCAGCCTGTTGTCAACGTCGACGATAGCCGCTGGCGTTGAAGAGACGGGCGGCGGCGCCGGCCAGCTCACCTATCGGTCGGAGTCGATTCCGCACGCGCTGTCCAATCAGAATTTGGGTGAGAAACAGACTGGCTCAAACTTGTTTTGTGTCCGTTCGTTGTCCAATCGTGACTCGTGTTTTGTCAGACACGCTCACCGATAGCGGCCGTGTGGAGTCGCCGGCCGGGCTGCAGTTCGCGACTTCCGGTCAGGCCGTGAGCTGGGACACTGCAGGAGGAGCTGAGGAAGAAGAGAGAGCGGATGATGACGGCGCCCAGCAGCAGCAGCACGGAGCGCGTCTGTCGTCGTCCGACCGAGACCGTCTGGGCGTCTTCATCCAGGAGTTTGTCACGCGCGGCCTGCTGCCCTTCGTGGAGCGCCAGATGCGCCTTCTCAATGAGCAGGTACAGTTGTGTGTCCAGTGGTGCTGACAGCACTTCTCTCCGCTCTCTACCGTGTCTGCTGTCATTCAGGTGGTCGCTCGCAAGGGCATCTCCAAGTCTTTCATCAGCGGCGCCAGAAAGTGGTTCGGCGGCGGCCCTTCCGGCACCTTGACGAGTGCCGTCAGCAGCGCCAGTCTCGTCAACGTCTCGACGGCGTCGGCTGCCGCGACGACAACCGTGGACGACGGCCGCCTCTCTACTGCCTCTGGCGCACAATCGCCTACCTCGAGAACTTCCCAGGCGTAATGAGCGCAGCGCCAACATTATGGTCTGACTCGGTCACCACTGCATAGGTCTTGTTTTCAGCTACACCCAAGAGAGCGGCGAGATGCAGCAGCGCCGTCTGGCGGACTTAGCCTTCCTCTTCCAGCACTACTCTCTGGCCTATCAGATGTACCACTCGCTCAAGAAAGACTTCACCAACGATCAGGCCTGGCCCTACCTCGCTGGAGCCCTGGTCTGTTATTGTTTCTTCCGTTCCTCCTTCCATTCCATTCACACATGCCTAGAGAGTTTACTCACGGCATACCATGGAAGTTGACTCCGCGTTCAGGAGATGGCCGCCGTCAGCGCCTACATGATCCACCATCGCGACTTCCCCATTCGCTACGTCGAGGGCGCCCTCACCAACTACAACCACGCTGGGTTCGTCTACCGTTCGCGTTTGGTGGAGGCTCGCCCAGCAATGCAGCGGTCGCCCTCGCTTCCAGTTACCGGGTGCAGGCGGCGCGTCTGGCGCTGACGTCCTGCGAGCTGCTGGGCTGGTCTTCGGCGGAGTCGGCGCAGCTGCTGATCCGCATGACGGGCTCTGAGGACGACCTTCTGGGCGCCGTCTTCCTCGAGCAGGCCAGCTTCGCCTTCGTCGGCCTCGGCAGAAGGAGAAAGGCCGCACTCCACCTCATACTGGCCGGACACAGATACAGGTCAGCGCCTACCTAGGCTGCTATGACCAAAGAACGTACATTTGACAGTGTTTAGCATTCTGAAAAGACGTGTTCTCGCAGTCGGTGGCGAACTTTTCTCTCTTCAGTAAGGCGAACCAGAAGCCGCACGCGCTCCGCTGCTACCAGATGGCCTCCAAGTCCTACATGGGCAAGGGCTGGCGCTTTGCCGAGGTCGGGAGCGTCGCGCATTCTAATCAGTGTCATTCATACACAAACCAATATGGGTTGCTGTGAGAGAGCTGTAAGATTGGAGCTTGTGTATTGTGATCGAGGGCAGTTTTGGGCGGACTGTCTATCGGGAGCAGGCGCACGCAACTCACCTAGTAGGACTCGAAGATAGGACCAGACTGGGTGCCTTTCTAGGAACGCCGGCACAAAAGGGAGGTTCTTTTCGACGACTCAAGTAAAAGTCTAAGAATCACTATCACACGTTCCCGATTCAGCTGCACGTTGATTTACCGTAACTGCTATGCTGCTTCCTATACCATTCACAAAAGGGGGGGGGGGGGGGGGGGGGGGCAATTCAAATTCAAATTAACGACACAGCTACCGAGATCAGCATACGGTAACGCGCTAGTCCAAACAGATATTTTTACGCACGACGCGACAATCAGAATTGTCATTTGTGTCCATTTAGGACCACGTCAACTTCACGATGGGCCACCAGTTCAGCGCGCTGGACTATCGAAGTGGCCAGGCGACCCGTTGCTTCTCGCGTCTTCTCGTGGAGAACGGCGGTCAGGAACCACTGCAGCAGGCCGCCTTCCTGCGAGACTACCTGCTCGCCTACTCGGCGGTTGGCGCCTACTTCTATAAGAACTTTGATTGGCAGCGCGCTAGGTTCTTTGGCAGAAGACTGTTGTTGTGTTGCAACATGTTGGAATGAGCAATTCGCAATGAACGAGCCCTTTCTCCTACTCAGGAGTATGGTCAGTCGGCGATGGAGGACCGACCCGACCTGCCCATTCCCGCCTTGGACAGTCAGATGATCAGAGTCTACGTGGGCGACGGTGAGGCCTTCCTCTAACCCATGATGCTGCTCCATGTAAGGGCGACTTACCTGAAGGAAGGCCGCTTCTTCAGGTTGCTGCAGTCTGCTGGAAGGCCTGGGCGAAGACGAGGACCTGTGGCTGGCCCTGGAGAAGACCGCCTGCGCCCCTTGGCATACGACCACCGCTCCTTTGGTCGGCCGAATGACCTCTCTAACGGAGAACAGTACGCGGCCAATGATTCGCGCCGGCGAAGACTACATGGTCGTCATCCCAGTGCGCAACCCCCTGCAGATCGAGGTGTGCAGTATATACGCTGTACGGTGCGTAGTGGAGTCTTGAGTGACGCAGTAGTCGAAGGGATGACATAACGGGCCTGCATTCAGCTGGTTCTGGAGGACCTTCGCCTGGAGTGGAGCGTCGCGGACGAAAGCCGCTCGATGTCACCAGGCCTGACGGCGCCGGTGGGCTAGACGGTTCGTCGATCAGTGTGAAATCTCTGCTGAGTGTCATTTCTTTCTCCCGCAGACGCAGGAGTCGGTTGCTCTGGCGACGGCCGAGAGCCGAGAACTGCGCCTTGTGCTGAGGCCAGGGGAAGACGTGCTCGGCGCCACCTTGCGAGTCACCGGTCTCCACTACCGGCTGCGTTGGCCGCTCGTCCTGTTCGGCGGCGGCGCGTCTCAGCAGCAGCAGCCGGCGGTGGAGGGTCGGCAGAGTCTCAACGTCAGAGGCAGAAGACTGAACGGCACCATGGCCGAGAGGACCTCGGTACAGTACGGCGCCGACTACCGACTGGACCCACTGGTCGCCTTCGACGACGCACCCAGGCTGGCGGTTCGTAGTAGCTGGCTACCTCTCTATTGTAACTGATTTGTAAGGCCTTGCGCTTGCCTTAGGTTACTCTCGAAGACGTGTTGGAGCCACTGGTCTGCTTCCCTGGCGAGATTACGACGCTGTCGGTCAAGCTCAGGAACATTGGAAGCCTGACTATCCATGGGATGACACTGACAACCTCTCCACCAGACTGCGTTTCCGTTGGTGGCCCCTCCTTCGAACTGAAGACAGGAGAGGACGACGGTCTCGTCTGGTCGGCTGACGACCCACTGCAACCTGCCGAGGAGCGCGACTTGAGCCTGCGACTGAAGGCGCCTGAACTGGTGGACGACGGCCAGCAGACATTGCGCCTCGTCGTCTGCTGTCGGCACGCCAATACGTATGCGCGTTGCCTGTCTGACCTCTACTCGCAATTTTGGGCACCCATCGAATTGCAGCGTGTGCTGCTGGCGGCGAGAGATCGGCCTCGTGGTCAAGTGGGGTTTGAGCGTCCTGGCTCGCTGCTTCGCCGCGCCCAACGGAAGGGGCGCCCTTGTCCACTTGAGTTGCCGCAACGAAGCGGAGTCCGCCGCCTTCCGCCTCTGCCGTCTGCACCTCGTCAACTCTCACGGTGGCGTCAGGTTCTGGCGATTTAGGGACCAGCCGACGTCGACTAACAAAGGTTCAGCTTGGTGCTACACGCGGCTCGAAGGGGGGTTTATCGCGATCCTTTCCAAAAGTTGCAGAGGAGCACCGGTTCTTGGGGCCCGGTCAGCAGAACAACGTCGGAGTTCGCGTCGCCGAAAGCGCTACCGTACCAGCCAGAGAGAAGACGTCGTTGCCGATGACGTCGGCGGAGTTGGGCGCCGTCTCCGACGAGCCCTGGCCGCCGCTGCGCTTGCGCTTTCAACTCTCGCAGTCTCCAGCCTATAGTCTCTCTGTTTCTTATCAGGTGGGCAATGTCTGTGCGCGATACCATAATCCAATCGCAATCGTAAGCCACCTATCTTCTCAGAGCCAAATGTCCGACGAAGACGGCTCGATCTCCGAGCGCTTTGGAGAGTTGTGGCTGCCCCTTCCACTGGAGAGTCCACGCCAGTACTCGGCCGGCTTCGTTGCCCCACTGCAACCGGCACCGCTTCTACTCCAACAGCCTTACCCCGTTCTCACCTCGCCTTCGGAATCGGTTGGCGAGCGCTCGCTGTCTATTTCTCACTACTTTCATAGAAGTGAAACGTTTGGCACTGAGCTTATTAGTCGACATTCGCTCTCTTTGAAAGAAGTAGTAGTTCCAGTTTCTGCCCTGTTTGGCTCACCGCTAGCCCCTTCTTCCCCCTGCTGTTTAGCCGCAGAGGGGCAGGCTGGACGCCAGCGTGGTTCAGCATGTCCAGTTGTGTCTGATGCCCAAGAAGCGGCTGGTCCGACACGACTTCCGCCTCTCGCGCCTCTGCTACGTGCCCGTGGAACTTCGACTGGCCAACAGAGATGACGTGGACGTCGCCGTGGAACTCAGCTTCTTGAGCTCCGCTGCCGCTGACGACGCCGCCTCTGGCGCCAGGGTCGGTGGGGAACAAGGAATGGTTGTCTCAGACCTTGGCTTTGCTGTCTGTCCACATGTTCATACACAAGTGATGGGGTACTATAAGCCATGCTATCCCATGTTCGATACGCCACACACAGTACCGCCAACGCTGCAGTAGGTGCGCTGGCGCATTCGAATATCAGCCTGTTTTCCGGATTCAGCGGTAGTGCGTTAAGCTTGCGCAAGTGGGACTTAATTCTTCCCAACGAACGTTTGTATGACACATTCAGTCGTGTAGCTATTGAAAGAAAGCCACAACTCCCTGCTCAGGTCAGCGGCGGCGCGGTCGCTGCCTGGCCCAGCGCCGTCGGCGGCGGCGGCGAAGTGGGAGCTGAAGGCTCGTCGCTTCCGCTGTTGTGGGTCGGCCTGGTCACCAGAAAGGTGGAACTGGGCGCGGGACAGTCGGCTACAGAGCAACTGACGGCTCTTGTGACCGGCGCCGGGCTCTTCGAACTCCACGGAGGCGTCCGCGCCTGGGCTACCGCTGTCGCCGGTTCCGATTCAGAAGCTGCCGGCGCGGTTCCCCTCCACGTTCCCCACCAGTACGTCACCGTGGAACAGAGCGTCCTGGCCGCTTGATGCGGAGTGCCAGAGACTCTGCACACTGTGATATCCTACAGTACCCTATTGGTTATTATTGGCTGGATGGATCGGGTGAATAAACATGTTTGTTAATTGTCGATTGGCCTTTTATGGACGCGTGCTGGATCGCAACCTTCATTGCGTACCTGTATCCGTTGTGCCTACAGTACGCAAGAGTAGCCACTGTTGGTACAGTGGTACATCAGCGACGGTGACGCTCTCGACTTCCAACTACTTCGCAGTCTTCAATGGCTAGCCAGACGCAAGGTACATGCATACGCTGGTCCGATTCAAACGTTTCAGTGTGGGTCACTTCCTCCCTTTGCAGGCATTCAGCAGTTGCTGCAGGCGGAGAAGCGAGCGGCGGACAAGATCAACGAGGCTCGAAAGCGGAAGGCGCGACGTCTCAAGCAGGCCAAAGAGGAGGCGCAGCAGGAGATCGAGAAGTACAGACAGGTTGGTACACTACCACCACCACCCCCCCCCCCCCTGTGTGGGGTGGGCTTTCTGATGTTACAGTACCGATTCGTCAGAGAAACAGTCGTAACAACTTACATTATACTTGGTAATAATCTTGTGTTTATTGCGCGCGTGCAGGAGCGCGAGCGCCAGTTCAAGGAGTACGAGGCGACGCATCTGGGCAGCAAGGACGACGCGGCGGCCAAGATCCAGCGGGAGACGGAGCAGCAGCTGGCGCACACCGAGCAGAACGTCCAGGCCAGCAAGGACCAGGTCGCCGCTGCGCTTTCCCTTTGTGATTGGCTGGAGCTGAAGGCGTATGTCACTCTATCATGGTTGGCGCGGCAGCGCCAAACCATAATATGTTCCATCCAGGCCGCGCGCACCTTTTCCCATCATCACGATATTTATTTCTCAGGCGGTACTAAACGGAATTGGATGAAATTTGGTACACTAAAGGACTTTATTACGAATAGATTAAATTCCAAATTTGGTGAAAATCGGTTAAGTGTAGCAAAAGTTACAGACGCAAAAAGGATCGCGGCGCGTTTCTTGTCCCAACGGCGGGGGGTGAATTCTTCTCCGTCTTCTTCTCCTTCTTCTTCTTCTTCTTCACGTCACGCTCTAGCGTCCATCAACAGGATCTCGTCGAGTCGTGTGCTATTCTTCCCAACCGTGGTTGCGCGCTATACAGTACAAGCCCCAGAGTGCCTCCGCTCGTTCAGGAGGCCCTGCATACGTGTCCCAAAATTGTCCTACTCATTCTGTGCGTGCCTCAAAGTGCACCCGCTCGTTCAGGAGGCCCTGCATTAGTGTCCCAAAATTGTCCTACTCATTCTGTGCATGCCTCAAAGTGCTCCCGCTCGTTCAGGAGGCCCTGCATACGTGCCGCAGAATTGTCCTACTCATTCTGTGCGTGCCTCAAAGTGTCCCAGATCGTTCAGGAGGCCCTGCATACGTGCCCCAAAATTGTCCTGTTCATTCTGTGCGTGCCTCGAAGTGCCCCCGCTCGTTCAGGAGGCTCTGCATACGTGTCCCAAAATTGTCCTAGTCATTCTGTGCATGCCTCAAAGTGCCCCCGCTCATTCAGGAGGCCCTGCATACGTGCCCCAAAATTGTCCTGTTCATTCTGTGCGTGCCTCCAAGTGCCCCCGCTCGTTCAGGAGGCCCTGCATACGTGTCCCAAAATTGTCCTATTCATTCTGTGCGTGCCTCAAAGTGCTCCCGCTCGTTCAGGAGGCCCTGCATACGTGTCCCAAAATTGTCCTACTCATTCTGTGCGTGCCTCAAAGTGCTCCTGCTTGTTCAGGAGGCCCTGCATACGTGTCCCAAAATTGTTATTCTGTGCGTGCCTCAAAGTGCTCCCGCTCGTTCAGGAGGCCCTGCATACGTGTCCCAGAATTGTCCTACTCATTCTGTGCGTGCCTCAAAGTGCTCCCGCTCGTTCAGGAGGCCCTGCATACGTGTCCCAAAATTGTCCTACTCATTCTGTGCGTGCCTCAAAGTGCTCCCGCTCGTTCAGGAGGCCCTGCATACGTGTCCCAAAATTGTCCTACTCATTCTGTGCGTGCCTCAAACTGCTCCCGCTCGTTCAGGAGGCGTCAGCACCATTGTATTAAATTAAATAAAAAAACAGCAGCAGCAGAATAAAATTAAAATTAGATAAATTAGGCATCGGCAGAACCGCCTCGACGCGTAGAATCCAACGGTGACCACGTCGACCCCCTCCGACCTACCACGCATGCCCTG
Organism: Linhomoeus sp. GSCO2_2; assembly: GCA_030248115.1. Classification (NCBI taxonomy): domain Eukaryota; kingdom Metazoa; phylum Nematoda; class Chromadorea; order Monhysterida; family Linhomoeidae; genus Linhomoeus; species Linhomoeus sp. GSCO2_2. Next base: position 98,703 of record JASAMZ010012427.1, read on the forward strand.
GGGGCAAAAATGTCGACCGCGAAGGAGAGTTTTGTAGGGAATGAATGATTACATTCATTCCCCAGGTGTTTCGCATACCGCTGTCGGCTATATCTGTCTCCTGTGCGCCCACCAGAATATCTACCATGACCTCCGTAAACTTCAAAGCCCATCTATAAAGCTTCTACAATAGTAAACAAGAAGACCAACCGGCCGCGGCGACCACGCGCTGCCTACATGGTGGATCCAGCCGGGGAAACCACAAGTCGAGCGAGGACAAGAAGGACAAGATGCTCGCTGTGAACATCGGCGGAGATGATGGCGTGGAGGTGGGAATCGGCGGCGGCAAGAGCAGTTCGAGCTCGAGCAGCAGTTCCAGTTCCAAGAAGAAGAAGAAGGACCACCACGGCTACCACGCGCAGCCCATGTCCGCCCCGCCGCCCTTGGTGACCGAGTGCGTCTACGTCGGAGATCCTTGCCCGACTTCAACTACAACGACCGCCAGTGGGGGGGCTGCTGCTGTCGGCGTCGAGGAGACAAGACAAGTCAAGCGGTGTGGCGCCCAGTGCAAGTCGTCACAAGAAGAGTCGGTCCGAGATCGCTGTCAAGTCGAACGGACGACCGTCGCGCCTCTGACCTGGGATCAAGCGCCCGCACCTGTCCTGGGAACAGCTCTGCGGCTGGCCACCTGTCCTGGGAACAGCTCTGGCTCTTTTGCGGCGTCCGGCGAGAAGAAAGAACTGTGATCAGTGATCGATGATCGGCGATATTCTTTGTTGGGTGCATGTAGGGAATGAATGATTACATTCATTCCCCAGGTGTTTCGCATACCGCTGTCGGCTATATCTGTCTCCTGTGCGCCCACCAGAATATCTACCATGACCTCCGTAAACTTCAAAGCCCATCTATAAAGCTTCTACAATAGTAAACAAGAAGACCAACCGGCCGCGGCGACCACGCGCTGCCTACAGTTTCAGTATACTGACAAATCGTTAACAAATTCAAAACACATCAGAACCATATCAAATAGGGGTTCGTTTGAAGCGTCTCGACGAGAAAATTACAATGGCACCAATGCCGCCGCCCCCAAATTTACCACGAGCGCTATTTTTGCAAAAAGGTGCCTCAAAAATCAACTTTTTATTGGCTCATCCAAACATAGCGTTGTAGGGGTTCGTTTGAACCGTCTCACCGAGAAAATTACAATGGCGCTATCCGCGACCCGCAAAAAGGTACCAGAAGCGTTATTTTTGCAAAAAGGTGCAACAAATTTGTAACTTTTGATTGGCTGCTCGGAACATGGCGTTGTTGGGGTTCGTTGAAACCGTCTCGACGAGATGGATCCAATGGCGCCATCGTCGACGCCGTACCACGCACCATGTGCACGCGGAGTCACGCAAACGTGGTCTGGCCGCAACTCAGTGTTGCCTTATCCGAACCTAGTCGTGTTGGGGATCAAATAAAACTGCTTTGATAAGAAGAATTGATTCATGAGGGTCCTCAGACTCCATCTGCTGTCAACGCACAACCACCCTGTAGAAGAGAATCCAATGGCGCGAGGGGTGAAGTTTTAGAACCTGGCACAAACCAAGGGGTCAGATTTGTGGACCTCTTACAAACCAAGGGGTGAGATTTTTGGCCTTCACCTGTGCAAGTAGTCAGATTTTGACCTGCATACAAGGCAAGGGGAGGATTCTTGACCCTCAACCACAACCCTCGCTCTAATTGTGTCCTGCAATCCCCTTACCCCTGTCCCTCCTGAAACTCTTGGCAGAGTTTCAGGAGCCGCTGCATACGTACCCCAAAAATGTCTTACTCGTTTTGTGCGTGCCTCAAAGTGTTTTCGCTCGGCGCTCGTTCAGGACCCGCACATGTCCAAGAATTGTCCTACTCGCCTCGTACGTTACTAAAAGGGGTTCGGCTCGTTCGAGAGCCTAAACATCCATGTCTCAAGGTGGACTACTCGTTTAAGTTGACTGGTTGATTGGCTCCGCCAGTAAAAAAGTAAGAGTATTTCATGTAAAAGTGCCTAAAGGCAGAAAGATGAATATGTTCCAGGTGTGAAGCATGTAAAAGCAAGAGTATTAAACGATATTCCTCTGGTGTAGCAAATGCGGCGCTTCGCGCCGCCCACCAATTTGTAAGAGAAATATTAGTAGGTACCGGCATTAATTGAGAGAAAGCATTTTCGACTAAAATTATCCACACAAAACTGCGCAAAGGTCACAACGACACGCGGCAACATATTCGGCACATCTTTAGCGTGTCGTTGTGACCTTTGCGCAGTTTTGTGTGGATAATTTTAGTCGAAAATGCTTTCTCTCAATTAATGCCGGTACCTACTAATATTTCTCTTACAAATTGGTGGGCGGCGCGAAGCGCCGCATTTGCTACACCAGAGGAATATCGTTTAATACTCTTGCTTTTACATGCTTCACACCTGGAACATATTCATCTTTCTGCCTTTAGGCACTTTTACATGAAATTGTGTATGGTTCAGGTGATCAAGCAGATCATCGACGTCGTCTACGACATCCGTCCGCAGGTCCACCCCAACTACATCGCCCAGAATGGCCCAGTCGCTTCGTCCTCCGGCTAGACACAGCTTGGTGCTCTCTAGCTTCCTTCCCTAGAAATGCCGATCCTATAGCAGGCGTTCGTTCGGTGGCCCTTTATGGGTTGCGCGCGTGTGTGGTTGCGTTGCGATACTGTGATCCTCCGTCAGCCGTCCGGCAATATTCCATGTGACTTCAACCGCGCGTGATCCCCCTCATTGTTACATTACCGTATTGGCTTTTACTGCGTGTCTGCTATTCGAACAACAGCGCTGAGAGTACGGTACGCGTGCTCTTTCGAATGGAGTTCTGCTTGTGTTCTAGTTTGCATACCGAATTGATCAGTAGTCACTGTATCATCTTTAGGAACAACAATGCGAAGTGTGCGAAGCACATGGACACACAGGCGAATCATACCACGGTCGCGACGTTATGATTCGCAATTAGAATAGAACGTCAGCACGAGAGATTCGATGGTAAATCGTGAAAGCTGGCAAGAGGGAAATATAGCGACGCTGTAGGCAAGAAACGAAGAACGAGCTAGCCATAGCACAATGTCTTAAAATTATGACGAAAAGTCGCGTCAAACCACAGCGAGGGTCAATGGAACCGTGGGCTTCGACGAATCTTGACGATCGGACTCGCGTTTCGCTCATATGTACCGTCTCGGTGGCTTGCCTGCCTACAAGGGGGGGGGGGGGGGGGGGGGGGCTGTACTGGCGCATCTCAGAGACATCACAGCTGAGGGGCGGGGAGAATTCGCTCGGAAACACCTCGGACAGCGCGGCGAAAGCTAAAGCTGAACGGACAACAATGGCAACGATCGGAGTTTCTAATGAGAGGGAGTAAGAAGGTAGCGCCGCCTAAACAACGCTTCTACAATTCTGATCGCTAGCTGCTACCAGCCGACCGAAGTCAACATGGCGGCCGCCGCCTTGTCGTCGACGCCGGCGAAGTTGCCGGCGCCGCCTGATGCGGCGACTTGGCAGAAAGGCGCCTGCTGCTGCTCGTCCATGGCCGGACTCAGACTGGCGCCGCCTTCGCTGACGCTGGCGTCGTCGCCTTCCATCGCCCCAGTTCCGCCCTGCCCACCGCAACTGCTCATCCCGCCCTCCAGAACGAAACGACCGTCTGAATCGACGGCAATCACTGGAGCATTTCGCAATAAATTTTGTTTCATTTCATTGTTTATTAATTGGTTTATTTTCTTTGCTCAGTAATACCTCATTAATGATTTATTATATTATTTATTTAATTCTATATCATCTTATGCTAATGTATTACTGTTTATACGGTGCCAAGTTATCACCATTTTGAAAGTCGTTTATTTGGTTTCATTAATTATATTTATTGAGTACTTTATATTATTTTAATCTGTATATTTTGTGGAGGGTATACATAGATACTATGTATTATTTTTGTGGCGGATATGTATATATTTATTCATCATATATTATATAATAAATATTAATATTAATTAATAGATAAATATAACAAATGAATAGAATCTATTAATCATTGGTAAATATGTATATACTATATTCGTCATATATGTACATATATACACATAAACATAAAGATTTTGCGTAGGATATATATTGTAATATAATCAAAAATATATACCTATATGTACATCCCCTAGAGGAAGGGTTGGTTGAAATAGTGCTTCTGTTAGTGAAAAGAACCACATTAGTACCGGGTTTTTCCGAAAAAGCGCCCCGGGGCGCAAATTAAGTTTTGGCACTTCCGGCGAGCGCCGAATCAAACCAAATAAGCGCCCCGGGGCGGTTAATTGGAAAGTCTAATCTAGTGCCTTTTCGGCACTTCCATACACTACAAAGCTTATGCTCAACAGAAGTGCACAATTGGTAAGTACTGGTGTACAAAATCATATTTTTACTGGTATTTGATGCGTAATTGTTTGAATTCTCTTGCAAAATGGAGAATTCAGGCTCAAATCAACCCCTCAGAACCTCATTTTCTAGGTGAACAATTGACGTAAAGAAGCAGAATGCACATTTTGTTCTAGGAATCTTTTCTCCAAATAAGCGCCCCCGGGGCGCTTATTTGGAAAGGCATGGCAAATAAGCGCCCCGGGGGCGCTTGTTTGGGGGGGCGCTTTTTCGGAAAAACCCGGTACCAATGCGTTTCGTTTCGCAAATATTTTGTTCAGGGACATCCTGTAACTATCGAAATATGCTCCATAATCTCAAGCTGGGAGTGTGCCACCAACCAGCGGTCGCGACGGGAGGAGAGGCGGAGGAGGGCATCAGTATGGCGTGGTGGCCGGGTGGCAGGGGTCCGCCTGCGGCGTGTTGCAGTCCTCTGGGCGGAGGGCCGCCGCCGCCGTCCCCAACCAGTGAACCCGGACCGAAGGGCGGCGGTGGAGGCCAGCCGTAGCCCATTGCCGCCGGGTGGAAATAGGGATCCCCTCCTGAATTTCGGCACACGATGCGCAATGACACACAACGAAGCAGATTCGCTTGCTTTTGCCGTACTGAAAAGTGACGTTCGGTTTGGACTTGCATTATGCGTCCCCATCAGTTTGCAATGCCGTACTTCCCAGTTTTCTTTGATTCTCGCCTCGCCCAGGCACTATGTACGACTGGAGCGATCGAGCCCTCTCAACTGGCAAAGCGGTCCCCTCCTCTCGCAATCTGCCAAAGACAGGCGTGGCCATCGCGGAAGCGGAGAGAAATGGAGAAGACGCCTTTTGTTCGAGGCCAGCCGAGCGGGCCGGCCGCGCATCAATTCCAGACGTTCTACAGGCGACTGCTGAGACGTCCCAATGGCGCCTTTCGACCGACCCCCCCCCCCCCCCCTCTTGTGCTGTCTCTGCCAGCTTTGCGTCGCCTTCGCCTCGCGATAAATAAGGCTTGAGTTTATGGAGCGCTCGATTCGAGCCGTCTCCCCCTCCTTCGGCCCAATTCTTCTTCACGCTTTCCCTTCTCGACCGCTTCGAGCTTCGAACGGACGGACGGCTAGCGACGGGCGGCGCGGCGCGGTGGAATTTTTCCACCCGATAAGAAGACGGATTCCACGAGTCAAGCGAGACCGCCGCCGCCGCAAAGGGCAACGGCGGCTAGCTGGCCTAGCCGATCGCCGACCACCCAAAAACAGAGAAAGCGGCGCAGACGGCTGAGCGCGCGCCGGTTCGCAGTCGCTCAAGCGCCGATATGCGGCCTACCGAACCTCGCAAAAACTCGCGGCTGCCTTTTGCCCGCACCTCCGGATTTGCACTCCCACTGCAGCTTGCGCGAGCGTATGACGCAGCTCTCCACCTGCATCTACATCCGCGAACTTAGTGGCGCTACAGAAGGCGAGAAACAAAGGCCGAAAAGACAGAGAACCAACCGGCCATGTCCTGAAACAAATGCGGCGGCGGCGGCAGACCGTCTTCGCCTGGGTTCATGCTGCCGCTTCGGTTCCTCCTCCCGCCACGAAAGCCTCCGTAGCGCAGTTGCTTCATCCGACGCTCCTTCGACCTCCGGTTTTGAAACCACACCTGAATGAATACTCAGTTTGCAAAACAACTCCTTTGAGCAGGTTGTGGCTGTTGGAAAGAACTCAATCTGCTATTGTCGAGTGCGATAATGCGTTCCCATCCGTTGAAGATTTCCCCTTCGCCCCGCCGCTTCGAGGTCTGCTTGAAGGGCTAATCATCGCTCATAACTAACCGCCGCCCTACCGTAATCCAAACGCAGGCCGGTTTGTGTTGTCGACGAGGTGAGAGCTTCACGCACACAGGGTAGGGGAGGAAGAAGGCCCCCGGGCTTAGTGACAGCCAGGGCTGTATACCGTCGTCATCCGGACGGCTAATCGAAAGCGGTCGTCGGTTCAGCGGAGCAGGTGAAAGAGCCGCCTCTCCTCCTCCATCCTGTCGTCGCCAGGGGGAATGGCCGGGAAAAGAGGCGCCCGTTTCTCTGGGGAACGGATTGTTGGGGGGGGGGGGGGGGGGGGGGCGACAAACGTAGCTTCGCTTCTCTAAGCGACTGCAGCCGGCCAACGGCGGCGGTCCGCCAACGAACTCATTTCCGAATTACCGACCAACCAGCCGGTCGCCGTCCGAGCGCGCGACCCAAATCTAATCATCGGCCCCCCTAATCTATCGAGAGCTCTTGGGAGGGAACGCGCCGCGCCCATAATTAAAAGGGGCGCCGCTCATTTCGCCGCAAGAGCCAGCCAGCCAAGTAATCGGCCAGACCTACTTGGCTCGAGTAGCTGACAAAACAACAGCAGACAGTGAAAAGTGGGAAGCGACAAGCCAATCCCAGACGACAGAGAGATTGGCATCGGATTTCGCCGCCCTTGAATATACGGGCAAAATCGTGTCATGTTGCGCAATGCACCAGGGTCTGTAAGTGCTGCAGGGAGCGGTCTAGGAGGGGAACGCCACGCGGCCGGAAAGCAAGCTGCTGCTGCTCGCGTGGAAAACAGCCATATGTACCTGAATGACGCGCATGTTGAGGCCGGTCTCCTGCGCCAGTTGCTCCCGGATGTGCCGGGTCGGCTTGGGGGTTGTGTTGAAGGCGGCCTTCAGCGTCTCCAGCTGCTTCGCCTTGATCGTGGTGCGTGGGCCCCGACGCTTGGAGCCGGCCCCGGTGGATGCCATGCCGGCGACGCCGCCGCCGGCCACTCCTCCATTCTCGTCGTTGATGACGCCGTGCGGCGGTTGCTGTTGTTGGGAACCCTTGGGTGAGCCGCCGTAGTCAGCCGGCTGTCCCGCGGAGCCAAGCGGTGGCGACAGCTCTGTCAGCGGCATGGGCACGTGCGGCGCCTGCAGGGGTCCGGCCAGCGCCTGCTGCTGTTGGGGATCGTCCAGACTGCCGGGCAGTCCGTTGCTCGACTCCGCCCCTCCGTCCTCGTCGAGGTCGTCGCTGCCGTCACACTCGCTTACGCTGCCGTTCGGCCGCATCCCTAAAACAGAGGAAAGTGTCGCTATGATTGATCGTCTCATCTGTTGCTTTAGTTGAACGTTGAGCCAGTGTCGACAAAACGGTTCGTACGCTGTTATCTGGCGTTGACGTGTTTCGCGAACACTGCAGAAACATAATATGTATGTACATCCGATCGCGCCTTGACGACACAACTGCGAGATGAATCGCTGTCCGACGAGGCCCGAGCAAACACCTCGCATTGTAATCCACTCTTGCGTGTTATTGATTCATTTTGCAGGTACTGTGGTGACAAAGGGCCCGTGTTACAAAGTCCGTCCACCGGTGGAAATCGGCCAGCGCGCGGCTCGTTCTCACCGGCCGATCCTACAGTACACGTCGGCGGCGCGGAGCGTTTTTCCGTGAGAAAGTTTGGTTCGGCGCCCTTTCAAGTCGCGCCGTAAAGAACTCCATGGTGAGGAGATAAATTTTACACAGTTTCCACCACGATCCATACGGAGAAGGCACTCCGTGCCTACGCCCGCCGACTGTCAGCAGAAGTGGCGCGCGCCGCTCGCTTCCCCCCACTCCGCCATCTCTTTCTCGCGAGTGAAAAAGCGCCGTCGCCCTCTTCGCCTCGTTTGTTTCTCGGCGCGCCAAGCGTGTGAACGTCTCCAACTGGCCGACGGCGCCCGCGCCCGATCGGACAAGAGACAAAAAGCTACCGTCGTCTAATCTTCCACAGAATCGGCTCGTCGACGACGAAGAGAAGCCGAGCCATGCAAATTCGGCCTCATCCCAGGCCCGATCAAACCGCCGGCCTAACGGTGGATACCAAGCCGCATATTTGATTAGCCGCGCGAAAACCGTGCGGCGCCGACGAGCCGATCGCCGTCGTTTTCGTCACCTCCGAGGACGGAAGGGCGTCTTCCATTCTGGCTGCCGGGCCCACGGGACCAGGAGGCCATCAATCTTGCGGCTTCCCCTCCCTCGGCCATTGTTCGATAGCACGTGCGCGAGTGAGTTAGCTGCCGTCGCTCGAGCAGTAGCCAGCAAACCAATAGAGGAAGGAGAAGGAGATAAACAAAGGCGGGGGCACCAACAAAAGCAGCGATTTTCCACTCGTTTTACAGCGCGCGACCCATCTGCCCAATTTCGCGCACTTGCCGCTGCTGCGCTTCACAGCCGGACGGGCAGGATGAGCCCTGTGCGGCTGCCACAGGCAACCAGTCACCTACAGAACAGTCCACCTGATACATATAGGTCGTTTTGATACTTAGGGAAACTGCAAGGGGAGGGGAATGAAAGCAAAGCGGCCACTTCGCGGAAGCAGATGTTTGTTGCAGGGGGGGGGGGGGGTGAGTGGAGTGGACATTGAATAAGGCAGAGATCTTTATTTCACGCCGAAGGAGATAGAAGCGGTGACCGGAAAATGGTATTTAGCCGTCAATACTGTCGTCGAGGCTATGATACAGACGACGTCCTCCCTCGTTGAAGGGCCCACAGTTTGTTGGGACGGGGATAATTAGATGTTCACTCGACTGACCCTGACACGCGACCAAGCGAGCACCTGCCAACATCGCCGTCATCGCAAAGCGTGAGCAGCAAAACGGGGAGTAACGAACCGGAGGAGCCGAAGGCGGCCGTGTAACCGTTGACGTAGTCCTGCTTGCAGATGAAGCGGTTGCCGTCCAGTATGTAGAGCTCCTCGCCGGTGTCCAGCTGCTTGTGGCAGACGAAGCAGCAGAAGCACTGCACGTGGAACACCTTCTCGCGGGCGCGACGGACCAGCTCGTTGCGGTCCAGGTGGCCGTCGCAGCCGGCGCACTTGGAACCGAAGCGTCTGAAATTGAGGAAGCGTATACGTACATACAGCTGTACACCGCTAGTCGCGAGCAACAACTCGGATATGCGCGTCCGCACCTGAAGAAGTCGGTCCGGCAAAAGAGGCTGCCTTGCCGGCTATAGCACTTGTCGCTGCCGACGAGCGGTTGTCGGCAGTCGGCGCAGACGAGACAGTGTCCGTGCCAGGCCCTGTCAGCCGCTTGGAACAGGTAGCGGTCGAAGATGGGCCGTTCGCAGCCGGCGCACACCGCCATCTCCTTAGTCGCCGGATAAGCAGCGGAGCTAACAAGACCGTTTGTTGGCCGGCTTCTGTTCGACCGACTTGCTAGGACAAGTACGGCTGTAAAGTTGTCGGCAACGACGACAAATTGGAACAAGTCGTCAGCGAAGACAAAAGAGGCGCCGCCGTCGACTCAGTCGTAAAGCGCTTCTCTTCGATCGCCTCTTCGGCCGGCACCCTTGCGGCTCTCAAGTCCCATCAGGGCAGCGGCGCACCTGTGCAGCAGCCGCGCTCTTTCCCTTCTGTTCTTGCGGCTCGCAAGCGTAAGGTCGGGAAATCGGCGAAGCAGCAGCCGCGTAAGCGACAAAACAGACAGGCAAGCCGAGAGATACAGACGCGGCCAGTAGGGAGGCGGCGGGCGCGAGGGAGCGCCAGAGGGGGCGGAGCTTACGCTGCGGCGAAGAGAGCTAGCGATAGGCCGAGCCGACAGAGCGGATACGGATTACGGTAGCGAAGACCGAGAATCGTCCAATCAAGAGAGCGGCGGGAGGGCTGCATGGAAACGGAGGACGCGAGCTCGACCCGAGAAACCGATTTCGGCCGGTGGCGGCGAATGAAAAGTTCATCCTTGCGCAAGAGACAAATCCCCTTTAGTCGCGCAGGACAGCACAATAGGATATTGCAAGTTAGAGAAGGACGCGCGCGCGCCGATGCTAAATAGCCAGTTCCCTTTCGGTGTGGACGAATCCGCTCAGGCAGTTGGGGACGACGACAAAGGGAACAAAGGGCCAGGCAGTCAGCGGGTAGCGGGCAGCGGCCCTACTCGGCTGCACGCGCGCAAGAGCTGCTGTGCGAGGGTCGAACGGCGAGAGGCGCGAGAATGGGACTCTGAATAGAGGAGGGGAGGAAGGAGGCGACGACTCCTCTGCTGTCTCGCTGTCACGACGGCCAGGAAGTCTTCCTTCATCGGCGACATGGGACGACGGCGGCTGCGGCGGCGGCCAACCAGCCGTCATGAAAGGAAGACGCCGCCGCACGACACCACTCTATTTGTCACTCCCTCGCGACGGCCCCGACGGAGGCGCGAGTGCGAGCGGTCGCAGAAAACAGTGGGGATGAAGGGAACTCGTCGGCCATTCTACTCGCCAGACCGACCGGCGTCGGCTCTCGAGCATCGCGTACTGTATTTGGCCGAGGTTCACTCTTTCCTGGCTGGCAGCTGGTCCAATCGATGCTCCTTGCGAACGGTGGCAGTTTGTCGGCAGGAAGGCAAGAAGTGAGTGCCATAAGCGGATGAGTGCGTGAGGGAGAAAGAATGGACGAGACAGACAGAACAGTGTGAGAAGAAGGCGAGGCATGGGCGGATCAAAAGAGGGGCGATCAAGGCTCATCAGCCCCTGGCCAAGGAAGGACCTTGGCTGTCGTCGCTGGCGTGCCGCCGTCGCCTTTGACGCCTACCGCCTCTTTCTTTCTGCCTATTCTTTCGGAACAAATCCACCACCTCACGCGCCGACACCCTCTGCCGGAGTCTGAAGTCGCCGCTCTCGCACGGCCGGCGGCCGAACAACCCGGCAACTGGCAACTGAACAGGGCGGCGGACGTAAAAGAGCCGATTGGGCGACAAATCCACTGGCGAGGCGGCGATCAGATGGAGCATCGCTGTCGTCGACCGGTACGCCATTGTGCGTAGACGGAGGTTCACACGCGTCGTCTGCTTGTATACAAACGAGGGTCAAGAGGGCGCCTGGGGGAGACGGACCGACTGCCTTAGAGACTTGAGTTGTAGCGTGAGGTGCCGATAGACTGGCGGCCATTGTTCCTTGACTGGTGGAAACGGAGGCGGAAGAGAACTGTACGATCGAGCATTCTACGTTGCTTCACAAAAGGATGGGTGAACCTGAATGTTGGACCCAAATGGACGGACGGTTCTAAAACAACAAAACTTACAAAGTTACACGGTTCTAAAACTTTCACAGTTGCGCAAAACGGTTTTCAAAGCATTGTGCGCATAGCGAACGCAGAGCATATAGGTAGCACAAGTCAGTGATTGCGCATAGCGAAATCGTGTGGTTTCGCCACAGTCACATATATTACCGTAACTTATTCAAAAGAATCCGTTTGAGGCCAGCTTTCATCAATACAGTAACAGCGCCTATAGGCCAGTTTAAAAGTTTGAGTAGCTCGACCAATCAATTAGCGGACAATACCGTAGCTCTGCGTCTGTAGCGCCCAAGTTCAAACTAGCACGACAGAGTTGCTGCAACTGCCACCAATTTTACCAACCCACACAGGGTTGGTTATTGAGACGCATGTTTGAAGGAGGTGCGTATTTGTAAGTGTGGGAACGCGAAACATGTCTTCGGCGTCGCCATCGCCGTACTCAAGTCTGTCGTCTTCATATTTGTCGTCCTTGACGCCTGCCACTTCCACCTCTACCTTTCCTGCGCCCTCGTCGAATGCGTCCACCGAATCGGACGCGAACAAGTGTGGTTCAGCGATGATTGTTGCATTTTATTTCCACGGGCCTAATGACTGGCCGAGGTCTAATTTTGCAGTGGTGCTACCATTGTGAAACTGAACGGCGGAAAGAAGCACCGCATGGACGTCGTTACATTGCAGAATTGCCAGAAGATGCTTTCTCTAGCGAAGACAGGTCAGAAGACTTTGCATTGACCAGGTCTTGAGCAACCTTTTACTTTTGTTGCTTCGCAGGAAGCGGACGTGGAAAGAAATGCCGGCAGATTCTCCTGACAGATTTGGTGGCCATACGACAGGATGAAAGTAAGGCTGGACGATCAACCGTTTCGTTACGGCTGGATATTGTGTTTGATTACCTAATCGGAATTCGGAAGGAAACCTACTCATCCTCTACAGATTCGGTGAAATACCCTCCGGTGAAGCTGCGCAGCGGTCGGCCACGCTTCTCTTCGAAATTCCCGTTCCAGTCTAGGTTGGCCACCCTCAGGGCCAAGGACAGTAGCTATCCTCGCTTTCATGATACTGCCTCGCCGGGTAGGTACAAAATTTATGCGTTTCGCCGTTTACTTTGAGTTTGGTCGGGATATGTACGTATGCGCTGTGTACCTCAGTACTCCACCTCTACTGTGCCGTGCCCAAGGATAAGAAGAAGAGCGTGGCCGGCAAGTGGAGACTGAAGGTTGTCAAACTGGAGTTCACCAGCCTCCACGAAACCGAGGAGTGGGAGCAGTTCCTTCACGGATGTCTAAGAGGTTATTTACGGACTACATACTAGTTGTCATTCACAGATCCTAGCACTTCATTGTCCCCGATCTACATACATCGTCAGACTTCGTTGCAGAGCAACAGAGGCCGCGGCGTCTGCTCGTGCTGCTGAATCCCTTCGGCGGCAAGAAGAAGGGGCAATCGATCTTCGAGAAGGAGGCGGCGCCCGTCTTCCAATTGGCCGGCGTGGAGACGACCGTGATAGTCACACGAGGGCCCTACCACGCCTACAGCGAGCTGCTGAAGCGGCGGCGCGAGCTCAGCAAGGACTTCGATGGGTGGGCTGGGCGGACCTTTTTTACCAGTTGATGACGAACAAGCCTATACGTAGGTACACCATTTCTGTCGCAGAGTGGTGTCGGTGGGAGGCGACGGCCTCTTCAACGAGGTGATGTCGGCGCTGATTGTGGGACGGCAGTTCGAGCGCAGAGTGGACGCGGCCGACCGAAAGGCGGCGCTGTCGGCCGTCGCCCTGCCCATCGGGGTCATTCCCGCCGGCTCGGCCAACTCGACCGTGCGCACCCTGCAGGGCAACGACGACCCCTTCACCGCGGCGCTCAGAATCGTGCTGGGTGCGCCGCGAGTTGTTTAGCCGCTCGATTGCGTAACGAGAGACATGAGGTGTGCTCCTTTTGCAGGGGAACAGTGTCCGGTGGACGTTTGCGCCATCCACAGGGGCGGCGACCTGTTGCGCCTGTCCGCCGGCATCGTCAGCTACGGCTTTCTTGGGGACATCATCAAGGACAGCGAAGGTTTTCGCCACTTGGGCCCCATTCGCTACTGCGTCTCCGGTACGGTGTGTAGTGTGTGGTGGTAACCTCTCACGCTCCTGAGCGACGGGAAGTGTGGCCGTGCCTTTTCAGGTGTGCGGACGTTCTTTCGACACCCCGCGTACCGTGGAACTGTGGGCTACAACTTGGCCCAGAAAGGGGGAAGCAGTCCCACTCGGGCGCCCTACATTGAAACCGAGTGCAGTAAGGACTGCCCCGTCTGCAGACGCGGCCGTCGCTCGGCTCAAGTGCGCGAAGTCGGCACAGACAAGCACGGCATCACTTGGCAGGGACGTTCCGCGGACTACGCACATCATTGGTGAACGAACGGCCGAGGGACGCTTCGTTGGGTGGCATAGTAAATTCTACTCTACTACCATCTTGCAGGACCAACGACTTCAACCACGTCATGGGCTGCGTCCTTCCCTGCGTCTCCTCCTTCTCTCCCAAAGGTACCTATAGTGCAATAGCAGCTACATATGTCATGATCAAGCCGCTAAGTGGAAGTGGAATCGACCAATCGCTGGTGTCTTAGGCGTGGCCACGTGGACGAAGCTGGGCGACGGCACCATGGACCTTGTGCTGGTGGCCAAGAGCTCCCTGCCGCGCATACAGTCCCTCTCCTTCTTCAATCGAATTCGCACCGACGGCGGAAGAGGACTGACCGTAGGCGCTCACCATCTACATATGTATGTACCTAATGAGCGACTTGCACGTACATAGGTATACGTATGTACACGGAGGAAACGGAACGCCCCAGCCTGCCTCCAGGACGAGCGTCAAGTCCGAGTGCTGAACGTGGAGCGCTTCTGCTTCGTTCCCTCCAAGGGCAACTCGGGGGAGGAGCGCGGTGCCTGGAATATCGACGGCGAACTGCTCAGCCAGCCGTCGCAGCCGCTTCACTTCCGGTACTCGTAGTGGATACAGAATAGAGACGCTTTTGTCTGCCTATCGCATGGTGCGACAGCTGGTTTCAGGGTGCACAAGAGGCTGATTCGTCTGTTTGGGAACGAAAGAGCCTGCGAGCAGATTTGCGGCTGACAGAACCTTTCGATTGACAAGAAAATTCCTGCTCTTTTGAGGCTGTGCCAGTTTTCTTTCTCTCCCTTCCTCTGTTTGCCGGTTGTAGGGCTGCTGCCGCGCCGTATAGTCGTTCTTCGCGGTCTTTCATCGTCGCAGCGTATCGTCGCGTACCTATTTGCACCTGCCTTACACTAGTCTTGCGAATCACTTGGTCAAATGTGGTAGATCCAATTATTGGCCTACGAATCGGTTCGCCACTTTGCTGTCGTTTGCGTACATCGGTGAGGATTCTCGATACCCAGTGAGTCTGCCCCGCAGTTGCGCCGATTGGCACATGCTGCGTCCAAACAACCATTGTCTCTCTTCAGTAGAGCCCAACACTGCTCTGCTATTCAACACTCAGTCCTTTACAGACGCCGGCGTTCAGGCAAAAGGAGCCAACTTCGACTACGAATCAATTTATTCATCCTCTCGACTTGTTGGCGGAAGCGGTGGAGGAGGGGCAGGAACGGCCTGTGGAACCTGCCGTCCCAGTGGCAGCGGCGGAAGACTTGCCGTCTGTCGCTCGCTCGTCGCCCGATTGAGACGAGTCGGAGGAGCGACTGGTGCTGTCACTGTCGTAGCCGTCCAGGCCGGGAAGGCACCCCACCGCCTTCATCGCACTGGGGCGCGTCCCCACCACTTCGCGCAAGGAGGGCGCGCCGTTGGGATGGCCGTCGTCAGCACTCAGCGCCGCTTTCTTCGCCGCCTGTCGATCCACGTCCGCCGCAGTCGCCGACGCAGCGTCCACGCTAGAAATGGCTGACTGGCCTGCTATTCGAGCGAATCAGCGCCTTCTGCCACAACAACACCTCTTGCGCTTGATAGCCGTCTTGAGGAGTTCGGCCTGCTTGCTCATCTTCGGCTTGTTGTTGTTAGACTTTGGCTTGGCCTGCGTTGAGCTGCCTGCCGACCCAGACGCTGCCAGTGGCTCCTCGCGAATCGTCCTTGAATCCACCTGAGATGAGAGCAGTTCTGACAGCGGTTATCGCCATCGGACGCCAGTACAGCTGCGTATCGAACCTTGTGCATGGCGCTCAATATTTCTCTCTCTTCCATGAGTCGCTTGCGCTCTTCTCGGGCTTTCATGTTATCGACGAATTCCAGGAAGCCCACTTCCTCGGTGTCCAATCCGCGCACCATGTTCTCTGAAGAGAATCGACGGCCGATGGGTACGCTGTCTTTCGCTCGATTCGGAACCAATACGCCAATCGATTACCCGTCATCTTTTGCTATCAGAAGTGGACGAATTCGATCAAACACTCGTCCTGTAGGCTAAATATCCAAATTCACGCAGGGGGAGCTTACTGAGACGGTGGGTTTCTTCGTGTTCAGCTTGTTTCTTCTCTCGCTGCTCCTTCAGTCGATCGTACAGCGGTCTGTGATCATGCGGTTCTTCAGGCGCCGCTGAACAGTTCAAGTGGTGAGGAAAATGGAAACTTTTTGAAACCAATTCAACAATTCAGTGTTTGCCCCACTCTCTGGATCGTCCGGTTTGCGCACAGCTTCCCATTCCTCTTGTCGGCGCTTCTTCTGCTCTTCCAACTGACCCTCGCTCACAAAACGGTCCTCGCTCATATTTGGCGCTGTCCGTCAGATCAGAGTTCGGATTGCCGGTTTGCGGCTCACCAAGTCAAATACCAGAATAGCCTCTACAGGTTGAACAGCGAAAATTGTCTCCTTTACTTCACTCGCGACTTGACTTCCAGCGGCCGACCACAAAAGCAAACATCACAACCACGAGGAGAAGAAGAGTACACTCGAACAGCCTACCTACTAACGAGTGCCGAACCGCAACAGAGAGAGATTCATCAAAATCGCCAATGTAAAGATCGCTAGCACAAGTACCAGAGCAGCACCACGAGCCAAACGATCCGAGCGAGTCAACCATCTAATTGAGCTGTTCGTCGGAGAACTTGTATGTGGGAAGGCGGCACTTGCCTAGTCGATTGAGATTTTCAGAACTTAGCAGTAGTGAAATAGGGGTAGCGATTGAACAAACACGAATATCTACAGCTGCACCAATCTCGCGAATATTTTGCCAAAAGATCCCAGGCTTGGTAGGGATTTCTTGAGCTTCAGTATGGGCCAAGGCCATGTCTTCTGGCGCGGCAGCGAATTTACTGAAAGGCAGCAGCACCACCTTCGAAGGAATTGTCGTTGTGCCAGCGCTTGGGCGTAGCGCCCTGAAGTCGGTCCCTGAAGCGCCTCCAGCTAGCAGGGGAGGGTCGGTGGATCGGTCACCTTCCTGCAAACAGATGTTTCGTTCCATGTTCCCCCGACCAACATGCGGCCGCCTCCCTTTC
>JASAMZ010012429.1:0-20311 GCA_030248115.1 Linhomoeus sp. GSCO2_2
CAGTAGTGATGGCAATTTCCAAAATTTGGAAACTGGGTAAGTACAGGTAAGTATCCCAGTTTTCGGCAAAACTGGGTAAGTACAGGTAAATTTACCCAGTTTTCGGTGAAACTGGATAAGTACGGCCGAATAAACTGGGTAAACTGGGTAAGTAAGATGGAAAATTTTGAAACATAGCGCTTCTGATGTAGCGCATCAATGCATCAAAATACTGCACCAACAGACTTCTGGTGCAATTGTGACAAAATGTTCGCTGGTATTAGTTGCCTAGTACGGGACCACAAAATGCATGAACACTAACCCCACAGAGGTACTGTGAACTGTGAACCATCTCTTCCGAGATCAGACCAACATAGGTCTAGCAGAATGCAGACCAGAGTGGCCCTGCTTGTAGCGCATTCACTGTGCTGCGACATTTCGCTCTAAAATCAAACATTTTCCACTTCATAGTATTGCTATCTCTTTGGATGAGGCACATATTTCCACGCCAAAGTCTATGCGCATTCGCTGACATCTACACTAAAAAGCGGTTAGATAACGTTTTGTGCTGGTCACTGCATGTTACATTAGACAACGACCGCTTCATCAATGCAAAACAGGCAAATTTGTCAGTGGTAGGATTGCAAAATACGGTTTACCCAGTTTCTTACCCAGTTTATTAACTGGGTAAAAACTGGGTAAGTAAAACTGGGTACCCAGTTTTCTAGCCGAAACTGCTTAGGTACGCAGCAAAACAACAGGGTAAAAGTAAAACTGGGTAAAACTGGGTACGCTGAAACGAAACTGGGTAAGTAAAAACTGGGTATACCCAGTTAAAATAAACTGGGTAAAACTGGGTAAGTACTTACCCAGTTTTCGGTTGCCATCACTACTTCTCAGGCGCCTCTCTCTCTCTCTGGTGACGCTGCTGGCCCATTTTCCCTTCTGTTCCGGCAGAGGCGCGTGAGCGAGCGCCACTCGCTAAGTGTATGTCATAAATGAATAGCGCCAGCGACGACGACGCCGGCTTAGAGGGCCATGCAACCGACTAACAGGGCGGAAAGTGAAAAGGAACCGCACGGCAGCGCCGGCGCTGCCAATCGCGGACGGAGGTGAGCACAGAGGGAGAAACGAGAGGAGCCGCCGCCGCCGCCGCCGCGACCGACTGAGAAATATGCCCTGTCTGTGTATCATCACCGCCGGCCGGCCGGCGGTCGTGGCGGCAGCGGCGCTGTCGCTGACGACCGACAACTACGACCAGGAGAGAAAGGGGCCGAGGAGTGAGAAAGAAGCCGGGCGGTCGCGCAACCGCAGCCGTCGCGGCCACTGGACCAAATGAGAGGAGAGGGCGAGGGAGGGAACACGAAGACGTCGGCTGCGTCGTCGGCGTCGTCTACACGGAAGGGCCCTGAGTGGCGACTGAGGACAGAAAGAGGAGTAGACTGAGCGAGGCGACCTAAGCTCCGCCCAAGAGAGACAGAAAGGCGGGAGAGAGGAGGAGGAGAAGCACCCCCGAGCCGTTTTGCTTGGTTGCCGCCCGCCGCCGCCGCCGCCCCTGCCGGCCGATTGAACGACCGTCAGATCGAGCGCGGGGCCTCACGGTGCCGCGCCGGCGAAAACTGCGCATATTATTGTCGCTCTCAGTCAGTCAGTCGTCGTCGTCGTCGAGGCTCCGCCGCGGCCGCTCGCTCGCCTCCTCTTTTATTCGCTTGTTCCCCTCGCACCGTCTGTTCCTTGTGACCGGCCGGTTGTGCCTCCTACCGCTAAATCATAGTTGTCGTCTCCGCCTAGATTGCCAGGCTAGGTTTCTTTCCACGTGCATAGAAAGTTGTCCGTCCGATTGTGGTTATGCCAAGGTGGCAGCTCTTTCTGACTCGCTCGCGCCTCCACCGGCGGCGGCAGATGAGGAGCAATTGACAGGCGGAGCGGCTTGCCGCCCGGCGGCGGATAGTGTATTCCTTGAATAAGTACGTGCTAACATTGAAGCCTCACTAGTCGCTTCTGGCAGAACATTTCAGTTGCGCGGCAGCGCCGCTAAGAAGCGGGATTGCCCGACCAAAAGCGGCGGCGGGCGGCTCTTCCGTCCGAGTCTCGACACTATTGAGAAGCCGATGTCTCCGCTTCTCTCCCCCTCTCACTGTTTCTCGGCCTTCTCGCTCCTCTATCTCAGTTTCTAACGGGGAAGAACGACCTCAACGCTTGCGAAGGGCGCGGTAACGGCGCCGGGTTTTGTTCTCTCGAGCAGCCGCCGTCTTCGCTTCTTCCGTCTATCGCGTCCATGACTGCTGCCGCCGCCGTCGGGCGGCGCTTCATTGCCGTTCGTCAGGCCGGGGCTAGCTTCGCCGGCTGCTAGCTGTCCTTGACGCTGTTTCGCTTCTCGTACACTCTCGCTCGACGCCGCTTCTACTTTAGTTACCAAACTGCCGGCCGTCATTTATTGGCCGAACCCCCAGCCCCCACCGTCAGTCGTCCTCCTCGCTGCTCCGCGCCGCCGCCACCGCTTCCTTGGCCGCGGTAGAAGCCTTGGCCCCTGCCCCTGTCACGTTTTCCACAGCTTTTGGAACGAGATTGACAAGTACTCTGCCACTTGCGCTGTCCTCATCGTTTGGGACTAATTATCGCAAGTGGTGACGCTTATATGAATATTACTCTACAGATAAATAGTGCGTCATGACGTACTACTGTGCTCACGGTTATGGTTTTGAATGTGGCTGGTCCTGCGAGGAAGATAGAAATAAAATTACGGTACTGCGCGAAAACCGAAGGAACTAGACAAAGGTCGAGAATCGTGTTCGTTTCAGATGTAGAACGGAGACAGTTGAAGAAGGATGGCCAATCCGCAGCAGCAGATGATCAACGCGCTGAACGCCGCTGGTCAGTCGCAGCTGGTGGCGGCGGCCATGGCGGCAGCGTATTCTGGGAATCCTCTTGCAGCGTATGGCGTTTGCGGAAGCATGACTGGCGCCAACATGTTTTGGAATCCTTCGACCGACTACATGATGAACTTGGCCGCCTGGCAGTCGCTGGCTATGGCGCCGACGGTGGCGCAGCAGCAGCCTAGAACTTCGGCGTCCGCTGTGGACACGAGCGAGAGCTTTGACGAGGTTCTGCGCAAGATCTCGAAGCCGCCGGCGGAGACACCCGCTACTACTGCTGCTGCGGGCAAGCGCTCCTGCTTCCAGAAGGAGAACCGCTCTGACGACTTACTCCACGTTCCATCGGGGAGCGTCAGTGGGGACGCATCTCTGTCTGGCAGATCGACAACTGCTACTCCAGTCGACGCCGAGCATCGCAGCACTCCAGCTGCAAGCAGCGGTTCTCGCAAGCGAAAGTGCTTGAAGTCTGCGGCGCTACCGACTGAGGCTGAGAGCACGACACCGAAATCGGCGAGGTGTAAGAAAGCTGACGTCGTAGCACCGATCGATGGCAAGCAGCCTAAGCAGGCGCTGGACTCGGCCACCCGCGCGTCGCTGCTTCAACTTTGGTCTGCTGCATTGGGCGCCGGCGGAGTGCCCACCGCTGACACCACAGTCGAGCCGGATTCCTCCGTCCAGAAGCTATCCGGGAATCGGCGCAGTGCGCGTCCGAAGCGGGAGAGTCGAGGTCGACCGCCCACAGTGTCGTCCGACACTCCACCTCCGAACGAGTGCCCACCTGCCGAGACCACTGTGCCCGTCGTCGAGTCCCTGGGCGAAGGGGCCAGCGGTCGCACGTCGCGTGACTCCGTCGACGACACCATCGATAGCGTCATACAGATGTCTGAGGTGGCTGCGATCAGTCGACGACTGGCGGCCACGCTGCCTTCGCGGCGAGCGCAGCCGCTGGCGGCTACGACCTCTTCGAAGAAGTTTGTTGTTGAGAGCGTACTTCGCCGTATAAACCCCATCAGTGCTTCACCCCACAACAATCATATAGGCCGCACCAGCCTCCTAAGCGTCCTTCGAGGTCCGAGGTCGTGCAAGACGGTCCCCTGGATCTAACGGTTGTGAAGAAGTGCGCCATCGACGGAGGAGCTGCGGCGTCAACGAGTGCCGATTCCAACGACTGCGACGACCCGACGGCGAAGAAGAAGAGACTAGAGAAATCGGTTGAGGAAAACGCCGTTCGTCGCGCTCTGGACAAAGGGTGAGATGCCACACTGTCATTGGGTACTGAACTGAGAACAGTTGCGTCGACCCTTTTAACTTGCTTTGGATTGCAGATGGCGACGACAGACGCTGATCCGCTCAATTGGGGCGAACGGCATTCGCGGCGACGTCATCTATCATTCCCCCACGGGAAAGAAGTTCGTCACTTCGACGGAAGTGGCTCGGGTGCGAGTTCAGTCTGCGAGAATGACTGTCGCGTCCTTCTAGTTCTACAGCTGATCAGTTTTCCCTCCTCTTCTTTCAGTATCTGAAGAAGAACCGGATTCGCTCGTTGACCAGCGACAACTTCAGTTTCAACACCAAGATCCTCGTCGGGGACTTCGTCCAGCTGAAGCCCTCCGCCGCCGACGGCGACGAGACCGTGAGCGCTGCTTTCATTCATCGCTCACTTTTCGATCGAACTTCAATGTCGCGTCGCAGGGCGGCGTGGAACTGTCCGAAGAGGAGATCCGCAAGGTGATCGACAGTCTGTGCGGCGGCACCGTCACTCCGGAAGCGACCGAGCCCCAAACAGGTCGTTTTGGATTGTGATGCATTTCTATTCAATCAACGATTTTCTCAACCAACGCCGTTTCCAGAAGCCGCTTCGACTTCGGCCGCTGTTGGCGCGGCGGCGTCGATGCAGGAGAACGCCGCTCAGCAGCTGCAGGCGCTTCTTCAACAGCAGGTGGCCGAGCAATACTACCAGCAGTTGTTCCTCTACGGATACTTGGTGCGTCTCTTGTGCTTCTCTCCGTCTTGTGTGCGTATGACGCAGTTTCATCTGCGCCAGTGCGGAGATTACGGTAGAACGTCGTCGTCTGCTGCAGGAGCAGCTGTCGCGCGCTTCGTCCAGCGGAAGCGGCGGCAGCAGCGCTCTCAACGGCCTTCCCTTGATGAACGGGCCGGTGGAGCAGCTGGTGAAGCGCCAGCTGTCGACCAACTCGCAGGAGAGCGAGTCGCCCGACGACGAAGAACTTCCTGAAGCGAAGGCCACCGCCGTCGCCATCTGCCAGACGACGCCCACTTCCACCGACGACAATGAGATGATCGAGGTAGGTACATATATTCTGTGACTTGCGCTCTGAGTGATGATCTAGCTTTCGATTTCCCCACTCAGGACACAGTCGTCGTCAAAGGGCGCAACAAGTCGAAGCAGCCCGGGGACGACATGGAATTCGACCACGTCAAGGTTGAGGCGCTGTCAATTTTGGTTTCGTTCTTCTCGCGTACATAGTACATACAGCTTCTTACAGCCGCTGGCTGAGCTGGACTCCATCAAAGGGCTGTCGCTACCCGGCGAGGCTATGTCCGACCTGCTGATGGTCATGGAATTCGTCAAGAACTTTGGACACGTCCTGAAGATCGGTTCGTTCTCCTGCTTACATGCGAGATAAACTGTCATTTTGCGTACGACCTACACTGTCATTTGCTACATATGGTATTCTCTCCCCGGTTGATTACGGTACTTTGTACTGTATGTCGGCTTTGTCAGCCACCCTCAACGCGATTTTGCATCTACTGTACAGACATGAAGGAGCTGCCGTCTCTGGCGTCCGTCCACGGCGGCCTGCTGAACGACGGCGTCGCCGCCCACCACAAGGCGCTTCTGTGGCTCACGAAGGTGCTGCTGACGCTTGTCTTAGAGTATCCGGGCCTGCCGAGCGGGCCCAGCGGGCGCACTTTCCTGGGACAGTCCGTGAAAGAGGTCGGCGTCACCAGGAACAACTACTCGGAGCTGCTGAGGATGTTCCTCGCTTCGCGCGACGACCTGGGAAGGAAGGCGAGTGGAGGAGATATACTCTAAGGTCCTTGTTACGCGAAAGAGAACGCTGGGTTCTTTATATTTCAGCTGGCAGAGCCGCTCTCCTCCAACTGTCTGGAGTCGCTGTCGGCGGAGAGAAAGGCGTCGATTCTGGCCTACATGTGCAACGAGCTGCTGTACTGTCGCAACGTGGTGCGCGAAGTCGAGTCCAACATCGACGAGGTCGCCAGACTCAAGAGCGAGAAGTGGAGCCGCGAAGGACGCGCCAGAATGTGGGGCGGATTGTTCTGCTCACTCATTGCACCATACAAATGTATGTACTCTACCATATGACCACTTTGAGTGTGAGTTTGCAGGCTACGCCAGCTGCAGAACCGGAAGCGCATGGAGGCGGACCAGGCTGCTCTGGCGAGCGCCAGCGCCGCCGATACTCGCACGCAGACGCCTGCGTCGACCGCCTCATCGGCTCACAGCGATGTGGATCATTCTTCTGCTGAGCTGGTTGCAGCGAAGCCTGCCGCCGTCGCTGCGCCTTCCCCGTCGCCGAAGAAGAACCTGCCGCCCGGCAGCGGTCAGCTGGAGCCTGTAACTCCTCTGGAGAAGGAGATGTCTCGTTATCGACGGCTTACTCTTTGACCACCTGGAGACAGTGGCTGAGTGGTGGGCAGCCCAGCAGATGGCGTTTCATGCATCAGAACTGGAAAGCAGCTTGGCCGATTACAGGCGAAGAATTCCTCGTCACGTCATCTCGTTATCGACGGCTTACTCTTTGACCGCCTGGAGACAGTGGCTGAGTGGTGGGCAGCCCAGCAGATGGCGTTTAATGCGTCAGAACTGGAAAGCAGCTTGGGCGACTACAGGTGAAGAATTCCTCGTCACGTCATCTCGTTATCGACGGCTTACTCTTTGACCGCCTGGAGACAGTGGCTGAGTGGTGGGCAGCCCAGCAGATGGCGTTTAATACGTCAGAACTGGAAAGCAGCTTGGGCGACTACAGGTGAAGAATTCCTCGTCACGTCATCTCGTTATCGACGGCTTACTCTTTGACCGCCTGGAGACAGTGGCTGAGTGGTGGGCAGCCCAGCAGATGGCGTTTAATGCGTCAGAACTGGAAAGCAGCTTGGGCGACTACAGGTGAAGAATTCCTCGTCACGTCAGCTCGTTATCGACGGCTTACTCTTTGACCACCTGGAGACAGTGGCTGAGTGGTGGGCAGCCCAGCAGATGGCGTTTAATGCGTCAGAACTGGAAAGCAGCTTGGGCGACTACAGGTGAAGAATTCCTCGTCACGTCAGCTCGTTATCGACGGCTTACTCTTTGACCACCTGGAGACAGTGGCTGGGTGGTGGGCAGCCCAGCAGATGGCGTTTAATGCGTCAGAACTGGAAAGCAGCTTGGGCGACTACAGGTGAAGAATTCCTCGTCACGTCATCTCGTTATCGACGGCTTACTCTTTGACCGCCTGGAGACAGTGGCTGAGTGGTGGGCAGCCCAGCAGATGGCGTTTAATGCGTCAGAACTGGAAAGCAGCTTGGGCGATTACAGGCGAAGAATTCCTCGTCACGTCATCTCGTTATCGACGGCTTACTCTTTGACCACCTGGAGACAGTGGCTGAGTGGTGGGCAGCCCCGGCAGATGGCGTTTCATGCGTCAGAACTGAAAAGCAGCTTGGGCGATTACAGGCGAAGAATTCCTCGTCACGTCATCTCGTTATCGACGACTTACTCTTTGACCACCTGGAGACAGTGGCTGAGTGGTGGGCAGCCCGGCAGATGGCGTTTCATGCGTCAGAACTGGAAAGCAGCTTGGGTGATTACAGGCGAAGAATTCCTCGTCACGTCATCTCGTTATCGACGGCTTACTCTTTGACCACCTGGAGACAGTGGCTGAGTGGTGGGCAGCCCGGCAGATGGCGTTTCATGCGTCAGAACTGGAAAGCAGCTTGGGCGATTACAGGCGAAGAATTCCTCGTCACGTCATCTCGTTATCGACGGCTTACTCTTTGACCACCTGGAGACAGTGGCTGAGTGGTGGGCAGCCCGGCAGATGGCGTTTCATGCGTCAGAACTGGAAAGCAGCTTGGGTGATTACAGGCGAAGAATTCCTCGTCACGTCATCTCGTTATCGACGGCTTACTCTTTGACCACCTGGAGACAGTGGCTGAGTGGTGGGCAGCCCGGCAGATGGCGTTTCATGCGTCAGAACTGGAAAGCAGCTTGGGCGATTACAGGCGAAGAATTCCTCGTCACGTCATCTCGTTATCGACGGCTTACTCTTTGACCACCTGGAGACAGTGGCTGAGTGGTGGCAGCCCAGCAGATGGCGTTTAATGCGTCAGAACTGGAAAGCAGCTTGGGCGATTACAGGCGAAGAATTCCTCGTCACGTCATCTCGTTATCGACGGCTTACTCTTTGACCACCTGGAGACAGTGGCTGAGTGGTGGGCAGCCCTGCAGATGGCGTTTCATGCGTCAGAACTGGAAAGCAGCTACTGGGGCGATTACAGGCGAAGAATTCCTCGTCACGTCATCTCGTTATCGACGGCTTACTCTTTGACCACCTGGAGACAGTGGCTGAGTGGTGGGCAGCCCGGCAGATGGCGTTTCATGCGTCAGAACTGGAAAGCAGCTTGGGTGATTACAGGCGAAGAATTCCTCGTCACGTCATCTCGTTATCGACGGCTTACTCTTTGACCACCTGGAGACAGTGGCTGAGTGGTGGGCAGCCCGGCAGATGGCGTTTAATGCGTCAGAACTGGAAAGCAGCTTGGGTGATTACAGGCGAAGAATTCCTCGTCACGTCATCTCGTTATCGACGGCTTACTCTTTGACCACCTGGAGACAGTGGCTGAGTGGTGGGCAGCCCGGCAGATGGCGTTTCATGCGTCAGAACTGGAAAGCAGCTTGGGTGATTACAGGCGAAGAATTCCTCGTCACGTCATCTCGTTATCGACGGCTTACTCTTTGACCACCTGGAGACAGTGGCTGAGTGGTGGGCAGCCCGGCAGATGGCGTTTCATGCGTCAGAACTGGAAAGCAGCTTGGGTGATTACAGGCGAAGAATTCCTCGTCACGTCATCTCGTTATCGACGGCTTACTCTTTGACCACCTGGAGACAGTGGCTGAGTGGTGGCAGCCCAGCAGATGGCGTTTAATGCGTCAGAACTGGAAAGCAGCTTGGGCGATTACAGGCGAAGAATTCCTCGTCACGTCATCTCGTTATCGACGGCTTACTCTTTGACCACCTTGAGACAGTGGCTGAGTGGTGGCAGCCCAGCAGATGGCGTTTTATGCGTCAGAACTGGAAAGCAGCTTGGGCGACTACAGGTGAAGAATTCCTCGTCACGTCATCTCGTTATCGACGGCTTACTCTTTGACCACCTGGAGACAGTGGCTGAGTGGTGGGCAGCCCAGCAGATGGCGTTTCATGCGTCAGAACTGGAAAGCAGCTTGGGCGACTACAGGTGAAGAATTCCTCGTCACGTCATCTCGTTATCGACGGCTTACTCTTTGACCACCTGGAGACAGTGGCTGAGTGGTGGGCAGCCCAGCAGATGGCGTTTCATGCGTCAGAACTGGAAAGCAGCTTGGGCGATTACAGGCGAAGAATTCCTCGTCACGTCATCTCGTTATCGACGGCTTACTCTTTGACCACCTGGAGACAGTGGCTGAGTGGTGGGCAGCCCAGCAGATGGCGTTTCATGCGTCAGAACTGGAAAGCAGCTTGGTCGATTACAGGCGAAGACTTCCTCGTCACGTCATCTCGTTATCGACGGCTTACTCTTTGACCACCTGGAGACAGTGGCTGAGTGGTAGGCAGCCCAGCAGATGGCGTTTCATGCGTCAGAACTGGAAAGCAGCTTGGTCGACTACAGGCGAAGAATTCCTCGTCACGTCATCTCGTTATCGACGGCTTACTCTTTGACCACCTGGAGACAGTGGCTGAGTGGTAGGCAGCCCAGCAGATGGCGTTTCATGCGTCAGAACTGGAAAGCAGCTTGGTCGACTACAGGCGAAGAATTCCTCGTCACGTCATCTCGTTATCGACGGCTTACTCTTTGACCGCCTGGAGACAGTGGCTGAGTGGTGGGCAGCCCAGCAGATGGCGTTTCATGCGTCAGAACTGGAAAGCAGCTTGGTCGACTACAGGCGAAGACTTCCTCGTCACGTCATCTCGTTATCGACGGCTTACTCTTTGACCACCTGGAGACAGTGGCTGAGTGGTAGGCAGCCCAGCAGATGGCGTTTCATGCGTCAGAACTGGAAAGCAGCTTGGTCGATTACAGGCGAAGAATTCCTCGTCACGTCATCTCGTTATCGACGGCTTACTCTTTGACCACCTGGAGACAGTGGCTGAGTGGTAGGCAGCCCAGCAGATGGCGTTTCATGCGTCAGAACTGGAAAGCAGCTTGGTCGATTACAGGCGAAGAATTCCTCGTCACGTCATCTCGTTATCGACGGCTTACTCTTTGACCACCTGGAGACAGTGGCTGAGTGGTAGGCAGCCCAGCAGATGGCGTTTCATGCATCAGAACTGGAAAGCAGCTTGGTCGATTACAGGCGAAGAATTCCTCGTCACGTCATCTCGTTATCGACGGCTTACTCTTTGACCACCTGGAGACAGTGGCTGAGTGGTAGGCAGCCCAGCAGATGGCGTTTCATGCGTCAGAACTGGAAAGCAGCTTGGTCGACTACAGGTGACGAGTTCCTCGTCACGTCATCTCGTTGTCGACGGCTTACTCTTTGACCGCCTGGAGACAGTGGCTGAGTGGTGGGCAGCCCAGCAGATGGCGTTTCATGCGTCAGAACTGGAAAGCAGCTTGGTCGACTACAGGTGACGAGTTCCTCGTCACGTCATCTCGTTATCGACGGCTTACTCTTTGACCACCTGGAGACAGTGGCTGAGTGGTTGGCAGCCCAGCAGATGGCGTTTCATGCATCAGAACTGGAAAGCAGCTTGGTCGATTACAGGCGAGGAATTCCTCGTCACGTCATCTCGTTATCGACGGCTTACTCTTTGACCACCTGGAGACAGTGGCTGAGTGGTAGGCAGCCCAGCAGATGGCGTTTCATGCGTCAGAACTGGAAAGCAGCTTGGGCGACTACAGGTGAAGAATTCCTCGTCACGTCATCTCGTTATCGACGGCTTACTCTTTGACCGCCTGGAGACAGTGGCTGAGTGGTGGGCAGCCCAGCAGATGGCGTTTCATGCATCAGAACTGGAAAGCAGCTTGGGCGACTACAGGTGAAGAATTCCTCGTCACGTCATCTCGTTATCGACGGCTTACTCTTTGACCGCCTGGAGACAGTGGCTGAGTGGTTGGCAGCCCAGCAGATGGCGTTTCATGCATCAGAACTGGAAAGCAGCTTGGTCGATTACAGGCGAAGAATTCCTCGTCACGTCATCTCGTTATCGACGGCTTACTCTTTGACCACCTGGAGACAGTGGCTGAGTGGTGGGCAGCCCAGCAGATGGCGTTTAATGCGTCAGAACTGGAAAGCAGCTTGGTCGACTACAGGTGACGAGTCCCTCGTCACGTCATCTCGTTATCGACGGCTTACTTACTTATATATTAGCGCGACCACCAACTTCAGGGCGCGCTCCGCGCGCCCTGAAGTCGGTCACCGGTCGCGTTAAGCCTAAGTTTCGACCCGCCAGACTGCGACGCCGACTGACTCTTGTGCATTGTGGGCGCAGGGCGAGCCTAAGCATAGCCTAAACTGGAAGGAATACACTATGTCGGAAACTAACAGAGAAAGGAAAAGACGGCCATGGCCTGACGCAGCAGGCCGTGGCCGTCTAGACGGCTGCGGCCTGACGCATCAGGCCACGGCCGTCTTCTGCTCGAAAAGACGGCCACGGCCTGATCGACCAGGCCAAAGCCGTCTAGACGGCGATGGCCTGAAGACGGCCATGGCCTGTGACATACATACGGACGCTATTGTCCGTTCGTGTGTGTGTCTGTGTGTCTGTGTGTCTGTGTCGCAAAACTAGACATGACGGTTAGTGCTACCTAATGGAGTCGAATGCGCTGAGTAACGTGCCGTTGTCCGTTTCTGCTGCTAATTTCGCTATTTCGAGATATTTACAATTAAAATATGAAAATGTCAAAAATGACACTTTTATTTACAAGTCGTATCGGCAAAGTTTTTGCTGAAATGGAAAGGGCATAAGACGCGATGAATTTGTGACATAGTTTCGGATTTTATAATTCACGAAATTAGGGATATTTTCAAGGATTTTGTCAAAATTCCCAAATTTCGACAATTAAACAGCTTATATTTCTAAACTTCTTTGCGCGGATGTGTCGAGCATAGTCCGCCAAGCAAATAGTCTCAGAGATTATAATTAACGAAATTTGGGATATTTTCAAGGGTTTTGCCAAAATACCCAAATTTCGGCAATTTCAAACTGCTTAAATTTCAGAATTTCTTTGCACGGATGTATCGAGCATAGCCCGCCAAGTATTTAACAAATAGTTTTAAATTTTATAATTAACAAAATTGGGGATATTTTTAAGGGTTTCGTCAAAATTCCCAAATTTCGACAATTTCAAACGGCTTAAATTTAACAATATCTTTGCGTTGATGTATTGGGCATTGTATGTCAAGTATTTAGCAAACAGTTTTTGAATTTATAATTAACGAAATTAGGGACATTTTCAAGGGTATTGTTAAAATGCCCAAATTTCGACAACTTCAAACGGCTTAAATATCAAAATGTATTTGCATGATTGTGTCGGGCATTGTCTGCCACGTATTTAGAAAATAGTTTCAGATTTTATAATTAACGAAATTAGGGATATTTTCAAGGGTATTGTCAAAATTGCCAAATATACACAAATTCAAACAGCTTAAATTTCAAAGTTTCTTTGCACGGATGTATCGAGCATAGTCTGCCAAGTATTTAGCAAATAGTTTCAGCGAATATAATTAACGAAATTTAGGATATTTTTAAGGTTTTTGTTAAAATCCACAAATTTCGACAATTTCAAACAGCTTAAATTTTAAATTTTCTTTTCACGGATGTGTCGAGCATGGTCTGCCAAGTATTTATCAAATAGTTTCAGATTTTATAATTAACAAAATTAGGGATATTTCAAAGTTTTTGTCGAAATTATCAAATTATGACAATTTTAAACAGCTTAAATTTCACAATGTCTTTGCGTTGATGTATTGGGCATAGTCTGTCAAGTATTTGGCAAATAGTTTCTGATTTTATAATTGAAGAATTTAGGTATATTTTTTTTAGAATTCCTAAATTTCGACAATTTCAAGCAGCTTAAATTTTAACATATCTTTGTGCACTAAGCCTAAAAGAATAGGGCGTCGTCCCATTTATATCCTTTTCAATAGGGCGTCGTCCCATTTATACCCTTTTCAATAGGGCGTCGTCTCATTTAGACACTTTTATTGCACTGTGTGCCTGCGGCGAATTTCTCTGATCCATTTATGGATCAGTTGCCACAATTATAAGCGCAAAGTGTGCCTGCGGCGAACCTTCTGATCCATATGTGGATCAGGTACCACGAACAAAGACCAATTGCGGCGAAACCCCACCAAATTGTCGACTAAATGTCTAGCGGCACTTCACTGTCCAGTGCACATTATCGCGCACACGCTCTCAAGTTTACACTGATGCCAACGTGGTGGCACAGTTTTTAGACAAAGCTTGTTCGCCGCCCCCCAGGGCGGCGAGTATAGGTATATGTGACCGGGAGAACCCGTCGATGCCATGCATAGCTTACATAGTTCGTGTCAGTATAGGTAAGTAGTCCGTCGTTTATTGTCCGGTTAGCTTAGTGGCTTGTGGTCAATAAAGACTTACTGCCTACATTGCGCCTGATTGTGAGGCCTCGAGTCGTGTCCGGTTGTTGTAAGACGGCTGGCGAACTTACGCTCACTGAGGTTTTTCAACAGGAATCACATGCCCCGGGCTTGGCCGCAGACTTGGCCTCCTACACAAGCGCGCTGTGTTGAGCGATTTCACCACTCTTCCATTTGGTTGGTTACTGCAAGTGATCTGCACTGTCATGTTCGCCATTGTTCGCTTGAACTTTGTGAGAAATCGGTTGAAAATTCTGAACTTATAAGTACATACATACGAGCACTGACGCCGCTCTAAGCACATTCAAAATGCCATCGTCGTGACACGTTGTTCGCTCAAATTTTCAACTGCTAAGTACCCTACATACGCAAATCACGAGCGCTGACGCCGCGCTAGGTGGCACACTCGTCGTCTGGCATACACACACGACATCGTCAATCGCGCATTAACCTTCTTCATAAGCGCCGACACTTGTCTTCTGGCTAACTGAAACACTCGTCGTCTGGTACATACTTGGAGTGCCATCGTCGATGGCGATGCAGCCTCCGCTGTCGTCAGAATCGATGTGCTAAGTGCGTTCTGCTACATACAAATCCCACAAGCACTGGCGCTGAGCTGCACACGTTTGAGTTTTGTTCATAGTCAGTGCTTCGGCGAAGCGCCGCTAGGCTTGTTTGTAGTGTGGCTGCAAGTTAGGTATTACAGAAAATAGAGTAATTGGTACACCGCAGGTGAGCAGACGTGGGTATGTACATAGTAGTATACTAGTGCCTTTAGCCCATAGGAGAATCAGCATAGTCAAAAGAGGACTGTCGTTAGGCAACCATCAATAGTCGAAACATGATGCGGCCCATGGCGCATCACCATGGTCATAATGTGCTGAAGCCAAAGGCTCACCCAGTAGATGTTTGACTTTACCCAATAGATGATTGCAGACTTCAGGTGTCTGTGCCACTGGTCAACCAGTTTAGCATTTGCAAATAAACCTCAAGGGTGTTTGAATTTAGCCCGTAGACAATTGGTGTTAGCCCATAGACCTTTGCCCGTAGGAGAATCTCTACAGTCCAAAGAGAACTGTCGTTAGGAAAATAACATGAAGTGTCTCATGGCGCGACACAACCAGTTCAGAACATGCAGCGAGAGTGAGCCATATGCAAGGGCGTATCAGTGGCTAGGACTCCCACTTCCCTAGGAACTAGGATCGATCGCCCGACGATAGCAGCTAACAGACTCCTGCACCAGAGTTCTCCTTACAACACCACTCGTTCGGAGGCAAACAGCCGACCTCCCAGGCCGCTAGGTAGTGTGTTCTCGTATCAACTCAGACAGAACTCACGCCTGATTGACTTCCGCCGGTCGCTGTTCTGCAGGCGTTACAGTGTACGACTCTCCCCACTTTTGTAGTGAAAGGCGGGATAGTTCGCACGAAACAGCGGCGGAAGAGGAACCGCGCTCCTACGCGTTGCATCCACAATCCCTAAGGGCTAGGGTTTTGGGGACCGGGCCGGGGGACCTGTACACAGGCGTTAGCCTTGTCGGCTGGTTCCTTTTACACGACCTCCGTCGGGCAAGGGTTCACTCCTAAGAGAGAGAGACTGAAATCCCTTCCCCCTTTTATAGAGACCGCCTCCTTTGTGTAGCAAACAAAGGAGTGGCATGACGACGCCGAGATAATTGCCGTCTAGCGTCGGTTTTGGCGTCGCTCGCTCCATGGGCAATTAGGCGTACATTCCAATGGAATCGTACCCTGTCAAATTAGCATAGGCGCAAATTTAAACGTCTTGGGCCAATTTTGCCTCGATGCCGCGCCGTTCGGCTCAACCGAGAGGTAACGTCGGTGCACATACATGGCACGCCACATGTGCGTTTGGCTTTAGCCCTTAGCCTTTAGCCCATGGATGATTTCAGGTTGCGCTACACCTGGTTCCATGCCTGCTATTGGTTAGAGGACAGCGAAAAGGAAGCGATTCTCGCTGCAGGTACTTTTGCACCTGTGAACACACATCAAAAGACATTTGAGCTTAGCTTGTAGATGCTTGCATTTGTGGAACTTTTCAGATAGAACGTGTCAGTTTAAGGTGCAATCGCGATTCGACAACTGAAGTTATGGCGTTCACGAGTTAGCTAGTAGATGCTTGCATTTGTGAAACTTCTCAGATATAGCCTCTCAGTTAACGATTCGACAACTGAAGTTATGGCGTTCACGAGCCGCCAGCTGCGGTGAATGGTCGACGCCAAAGTGATTCGAACGTCTTCAGTCCCGCGAGGATTGCCGGAATGGCAAAACAAATAATTTCAAAAGATATTCTAAGCAGCAAAGCGGGGATCGATCCATAGATCCAGGGACCTGTTGATCACGAGACCAACGCTCTAACCACTGCGCCATCGTCGTTTTTGGTTGTTGATTAAAATCGACGCTTATGTACATTTCATGTAAAATGCCCAAAGGCAGAAAGGGGAATATGTTCCAAGTATGAAGCATGTAAAAGTAAGAGTATTAAACGATATTCCTATGGTGTAGCAAATGCGGCGCTTTGCGCCGCCCACCAATTTGTTAAAGAAAGAATAGTACCAGTATTGATTGAAAGAACGCATTTTCGACTAAAATCATCCACACAAACTGCGCAAAGGTTGTGGGACCAGCGTCGCTCTCACGGATCAGCGACCAACTGGCCCCGACGGCAACGGCAAAATAAAAGGCTATGTGCAAAAGTGACAAACTGTCCTCGAGATCGTAGCCGGTTGTGACCGCTCTGCGTTTGTGAAGAAGGCGATTCGGCGGAATTGTCGGTCCGGCGCCGCTTCGGAGTAGGCGGCGCTTCGACTTCGCACACGATCCCAACTTCCACAGGCGCCACTCCTTCACACGAATGCGTATGCGAACACAACACTTACGATACACACGAGGTACTTTTACGGCGGATTCACTTTACGGCGAAACAGGAATCAAAGAAGTTCAAAGGCAATCAAACTTTCGGAAACTCAAAGAATCTGAGAAACTGCACTTCGAAAGTCTTCGTGCACGACGCAATCACAACTTCAAAGGTTCGAATTGGTGCTCTTGACGCGGCGGCGAAATGGCTCAGGCGAAGAGAGGACACTGTAGAACTGGAAGACGAAATGGCGAAGCACATATGTAGCACCACGAACGAACGGAGCCTGGAACAGGAAGGGAGCGAGATTACACGCAAGTACATCGAGCGACCGGCATTCAAACGGCGTAAAAGCAAAAGGAAAGGGAAGATGGACGGGAGCAGCTGGGCGACGGAAACAATAAGTCCAACACTTTTCCCCCCCTCCAGCGAAAGCTCGTCCCCGAGCTTTGAAAGCTGGAGAAACCCGAGTCGGTGGAGTAGAACCCTCAGTCAAAGGTGTCGCTCGTCTCTGTCTGCTCTAGCTCGGTTTCGGCTCGCTCAACTTCGGCTTTTGGCTCCTCCGTTGGCTTCCTTCTCTCCCTGGTTGTTCTTGCCTCAGCCGGGCATTCAACCCAGTCGTGACCAACGCCAAATAAAGGCGCCTGTCAATCGTCAGGGTAAGTTCCAACTGTTTCACCTGACAGCAACTCTCAGAAACTGAGAAGTCGCGGCCGGCGAAGGGCTCGGCGTTCTTCTGTCGTTCTTCCTCTTCTGCAGCTGCTGGCTCGCCTTCCGACCGATCTGACTGCTGCTGTAGGCCGGCCGCCAAAGTGAAGGTGTAGCTTGTTGACTCTGTCGCCTTGTTCGACGCTCGCGCTTCCCCGAAAGCTGGAAAGAGGCGAGGAATTGCACACAGAGATCCACTGGCAACCAACCGTCCATTTGAAGTGGCCGTCTCTTGAATGGAGGAGTAGAGCTGGCCGTCGAAGTGGATGAGGCTGTCCGCAGTGGCCTGGTTGACTTGGCGGTCGGTTGTTGTTGGCTGGGCGACTTGGCGCTCGGTTGGGGTCGCTCCGGTCGAGTCTTGAGGCCTGCTATGAGAAGGGAACAAAAGCGAGAGCCACTCGCTCGTCTCCTTAGGCCGATTCGACTTTCCGACCGCCGCCTGCTTCAGCGGTTCACTCGCTTGGAAATCAATAGGTTCAGATGGAATTGGCGGTGGCAATTGGTCGCTATTCGCAACTCGGTGCCCACCGTCAATGTGCGAATCAATTCGGTTGCATTCGTCTTCGTTCGACTGTTTCTGGCCAGTAGCTGACTCTGGCATTTCGGATCGGCACATATCGATTTTCGCAAGGGAGACAGTGGCGCCTCCAAGCGGCTCGTTGGACTCAACCGCTTCCTCCAGAGGCTTCTCAACCGCTTCCTCCAGAGGCTTCTGTTCGGCTTTGAGTGGAACGATGGCCTGCTGCTCATGTAACGGTGGGTTTAAGAATGGTTGCTCGCCTTCGGTTTGACGAAACCATCTCTTGTGAGCCACCACTGGCGCAAGCACTGTACTGCGACTTGGCTTAGCTTTGCCTGCCGCTAGCTCATTCTCCTCTCTGCCTACTGCTGGCAAGCTCGCTGCCTTTCTTCCCTGCATCTTCAGTTTTCGATTGGTCTGGCCGATCTCCTTGAGTGGGGCTGATGTGATAGACGGCTGCTCGCTCTCCCTACTATGGAACTGGCTAAGTTCTCTCTTCGGCAAGAGGGCGGCTTCAACTTCAGCTTCCTCACTCTTTGGTCGTCTAGTGGACTGGTCTTCTAATAGGCGGGCAGATCCACCTTTGTAGCGTGCCTCTCGCTGCTCTCGAGTTGGCTTGTCCGTCGGCGGGCGCTCGCGAAGTGAATTTGCGCTACTCGCTTGCTTTTCGCTTGGCGGCGATTGGCTAAGCTCTCCCGACCGAACTCGCATGTTCTCTGGCAGAACGAGGGGACTGTCCACTCTCTCGCGTTGGGTGGAAGAAGAAATCAGCGCCCCGCCCCGACACTGTGCTCAAAGGGCGTAGCTTTAATCGGCGTGTTGCTGGCCACCTTTCGCAAAAGGCGGTTCGACTGGTGGGCAGTCTGACTCAATACCAATTGTCTGGCAGACTGGTTGAATCTCTGCCCTTCTGTTTGTTCGACAGTTCGGCGTCTGGGCAAGGCAGAGGACGCTGAGTAACTCTGATGGGTTTTGGGACCCAGGTAAGATAGGGCCTGCTGATGATAGGAATTGTTGGGCATTGGTGTAGGCGGTTCAGTCAAGCAGCGCATGCAAGCATTGCTGACTGTAGTCTGGTGCCTGTTGGTGGTTGACTGTGGGAGGTCCCCCCTGTTGAGTCGACCCTCTCTCTGATGACGTGACGGCTCACCAGGCTTGAGGCGCCGCACCCCATATGGAATGCGGTTGTCGCAAGGGCACAGTCTATTGGCGTTCACTCTGACTGCCTCTGTGTCATTCTCTCCCTCTGCCACAATTTCGGCAACTCCACTCTGCGTGATTTTTCTGATCAGATACGGCCCATAGAACTTGAGTTGGAGCTTCGATCCTCTTTCGTTCTTGTACGAGCACCAAACTCTATCTCCCTCCTTGAGTTTCACACCTCTGCGCTTCTTGTCGGTGTATCTCTTCGTGTCGGCCTGGGCTTTCTCCAATTGCTGGCGCGTCTCCCTCCAAATCATACTGAGATCGTGGGGTAGACGGTCGAGCCAATTAGCCATGGACCAGGCATAGGGAGATGGTATTTTTTCGAAGATGGAGGTGGATGGCAGGTTGGGCTCTCTCCCATAGAGACAGAAGAAAGCGCTGGCACCCAACCGCTTCTGAGGAGTGCAGTTGATGGCGACGACAACGTCACCCAGCACGTCGGCCCAGTCACAGTTGTGACGATAGGTAGTCTTTGCCAGCACATCTAGGAGGATGCCGTTCTCCTTTTCGGTCAAGCCGTTCGCTTCTGGATGGAGAGGGGTGGTGAACTTCTGTTTGATGCCGTAGATCTTCATGAGCCGTTCAGTGACGTTGCAGGTGAACTGGGAGCCCCGGTCTGACAGCAGAGTCTTGGCGAACCCTACGTGCTTGAAGAATTGGTTCCGTAGGATGTCCACCACTTCTTCGGTCTTCTCCGTCCTCATCGGATAAGCCCAAACGTATCTCGTCAGGTGGTCGACGAGTGTGAGAATGTGCGCCGGGCCTTTAGCGCATTTTCTGACTTTCAAGATGTCGATGCCCACTCTGTCAAGCGGAAGGAAGGGGACTTCTAGCGGCTTGAGGAGGGGTTGCGCTGTCTTGCCCTGGCCTCTACGTGCGGCGCACGTGACACATGAACGAATGAACGTCCAAGTGTCCATCTCCATTTTCGGCCAGAACCACTTCTGTTCGAGTCGTTTCTTGGTCTTGGCGGGTCCGAAGTGGCCGCCTGTCAGTGTTGAATGGGCCTCTTTCATGAGCTTGTACCTTTCCTGGCGTGGGACCACTATCTTTTCTCCTCGAAAAGTCGAGACGAAGAGCAGGTCGTCACGCAGGAAGTAGTCTCTGCATGGAGTAAAGACTGGGCCCGTTTCGAGTTTCTCGATGATCTGCGCTAGCTGCGGATCGAGTCGCTGCGCACGCTTGACGACTTCGAGATCGTTGTAATTTTGCCATCTGTCAAGTGCGTCAGTCCATGCGCTGTTGTCGTCATCGCTATCTCCTCGGTCCCCACCGTTTGTGGCTTGCGATGGATTGGGCGTAGCG
>JASAMZ010012431.1:0-30904 GCA_030248115.1 Linhomoeus sp. GSCO2_2
GGAGATCGTAGGCCTGAGCCTAGGCTAAGCATACTAGGCGGAGATCGTAGACCTGAGCAGGAGGAGATCGTAGGCCTGAGCCTAGGCTGAGCTGAGCATACTAGGCGGAGATCGTAGACCTGAGCAGGCGAGATCGTAGGCCTCAGCCTAGGCTAAGCATACTAGGCGGAGATCGTAGGCCTGAGCAGGCGGAGATTGTAGGCCTGAGCAGGAGGAGATCGTAGGCCTGAGCCTAGGCCTAAGCCTTAGCCTAAGCCTGAATCTAATACTGACTTTAAATCAAATCCATATGTTTACAGCTGCGTCTTCCTCTCAAAAGGTAAAAGCGCTTTGTTCAATTTCAAAAACGCTTTCTTCATTTTCGACAATTTTAAAAGCGCATTCTTCAAAATTAAAAGCGCAATGTTTATTTTAAGCGCTCTGAAATGAAAAGCGCTTTCTTCAAAATTAAAACCAGATGTAACAAATTAAGAGCGGCGAATATTTGTCCCCTAACTTAAACACACCGGCCCCCGCCCGCCCACCCAAGTCGCGCATCCACTTTGCGAATACGTATTCTGGACGTCCAGAAAGCGTATACGAGTGTTCGACTGCGCGCCTTTCTCGAATACGGATTCTGGACAGAACGGCGTCCAGAATCCATATATACGGATTTTGGACAGTGCAGCGTCCAGATTCCATATATACGGATTCTGGACAAATACGGAAACTGGCCCCTCGGCCCTATCGAGTACTACAACATATCAAAAGATAGTATATACCATTATATGCAACTTTTTCGAGTTCTACCTTGCCCAACCCATTTTTCAGTACTTTGAAAATTTAAATTTTTGAATTTCCCGCCAACGGGGTCCCGGAGCGCGACCCCGTTTGGTGTGCACCCTGCCCACCCACTAGGCCTACCCAATGCAAAAGACCGTTTGCAAATCGTCCGCTGCACGCGCGAACGCCGTTGACTCAAAGTTTCTGCGTTTCGCGCAGATACAAACGCTATATACTCCACGCGCAAACGCTATATACACAAAACGCGCGCAAAACGCTATATAACCACAAAACCCGCGCAAACGCTATATACTCCACACTTTTTTTCGCCCGGCCTCAGCCGGGCGAACCCCTACGAGAGCTTATCGTCCGTGCGTGCGTCCGTGCGTCCGTGCGTGCGTTACGCTCTCAGATCTCGGCGTTGGTAAGCCGTAGGAAGGAGATCTTGGACTCTACGGATAGGTCTCGACTCACTGAGAATTGCGCTAAGAGGTTTCGAAATTCAAAAGTTTGAATTGCGCGCGCTACAGTAACCCGAAGGTCAAAACGGAAAACGGCTCTAACTCGCTCGTCTTACGTCGTAGAGCGGCGTGCGATAGGTCAATTGAAAGGTCTCGACGTGCGCTTTCGCTTGGCATAAAAAATTTCTTAATTACGCAAACACGCAACACGAAAAGCGACATTCTCGCGTTTTTAAGGCAGAAATCGCCATAACTCGCTCAGCGTGCGTCGTAGGGAGACGATCTTGGGTTGGTTGGATAGCTCTCGACTCACTGATCATTTGTTCTTCTATTGGTCGAAACTCAAAAGTTTGAATTGCGGGAGCTACAGTAACCCAAAGGTTTAAAACGCGAAACTTATCTAACTCGCTCGTCTTGCGTCGTAGAGAGACGATCTTGAGTTCGTTGAATAGATTTCGGCACACTGATAATTCCGTTAAGAGAACTCGAAATTCAAAAGTTTGAATTGCGCGCGCTACAGTAACCCGAGGGTCGAAAACGCAAAACGGCTCTAATACGCTCGTCTTACGTCGTAGAGCGGCGTGCGATAGGTCAACTAAAAGGCCTCGACGTGTTCTTTCGTTTGGCATTAAAAGTTTTCTTAATTACGCAAACACGCAGCACGAAATAGCGACATTCTCGCATTTTCAGCATAGAAATCGCTCTAACTCGTTCAGCGTGCGTCGTAGAGAGACGATCTTGAGTTTGTTGAATAGGTTTCGGCACACTGATCATTCCGTTAAGAGAAGTCCAGATTCGAAAGTTTGAATTTCGCGAGCTACAGTAACTCAAAGGTTCAAACAGCAAATCGGCCGTAACTCGCTCGTCTTACGTTGTAGAGCGGCATTCGTTCGACCGTTTGAAAGCTTACGTTGAGGCAGTTGTTGAACGGTCATTCCTAAAGAAATACTTTTGTTTTTTTAAACCCTTGCCTTACGAACAAATTTACCTGCTAAAAAAATTAATCCCGGGCGATCCCAATGTTGCCTTGCAACAACCGCTCAGAAATGCGTGTGTCTTGCTCAAAAAATTAATCCCGGGCGATCCCAATGTTGCCCTGCAAGAACCCCTCAGAAAGGAGCGTGTCAGAAGTAGCGCATGAATAGTGGACTCCGGGCGGGCGCGCGTCATATCGGAAAGGCTTCGAAATACTTTACAAAAGTATCCACTCTTTTACTCTTCCACTTTAAAACACTCACAAACCACTCTGTATTAATAAAACAACTCAACTTTTTTAAAACAGCTTGTTTGTGTCAGAAATGGCAGACGCATAGACAACGGATTTGATGATTGTGAGCGCAGAAACAGAAAGATCATACGCCCAACGCAATTCCTGGTAGAAAACGACTGCACAAAACATTTGGCAAGCTTTTTGATCGATGCGGCCTATTCACACAGGTATAAAACTCCAGATGAGCGGCGTCGTATCATGCCGATAACATATAGCGAACGCGGCGATGTCACTGAGCTTTAGATCAGCTGTACAGACAACCTTATCGTGGGAAAAGCTGCACTTGGTCTGTGATACACGTTTTCAAGATACCTTCTCTAGATACAGCTGACTATGCCAATGAAATTCACTATACTGTTCACCAAGAATTGGCAGACACAAAACTTAGGTTGAACTTTTTACACACACAGCCTGTTAGACAAACTTGTTTCGCCGCCCCCAGGGCCAAGTATTTAGTATTCGCCCCCCCCCCGTAGTCTGCCAAGTGTTTAGCAAATAGTTTCAGAGATTATAATCAACGAAATTTGGGATATTTTCAAGGATTTTGTTAAAATCCCCAAATTTCGATAATTTCAAGCAGCTTAAATTTCAACATATCTTTGTGTGGATGCATCGGGCCCTAAGCCCAAACGAATAGGGCGTCGTCCCATTTATACCCTTTTCAATAGGGCGTCGTCCCATTTATGCCCTTTTCAACAGGGCGTCGTCTCATTTAGACGCTTTTATTACACTGTGCCTGCGGCAAATTTCTCGGATCCATTTATGGGCCTAGGCCTAGGCTAAGCATACTGGGCGCCACGGTAGGCGGAGATCGTAGACCTGAGCCTATGCTAAGCATACTAGGCAGAGATCGTAGGCCTGAGCCAGCGGAGATCGTAGGCCTGAGCCTAGGCTGAGCATACTAGGCGGAGATTGTAGACCTGAGCAGGAGGAGATCGTAGACCTGAGCCTATGCTAAGCATACTAGGCGGAGATCGTAGACCTGGGCGCAAGGCATACTAGGTGGAGATCGTAAGCCTGAGCAGGCGGAGATCGTAGGCCTGAGCAAGAGGAGATCGTAGGCCTGAGCCTAGGCTAAGCATACTAGGTGGTGATCGTAGGCCTGAGTCTAGACTAAGCATACTAGGCGGAGATCGTAGACCTGAGCAGGCGGAGATCATAGGCCTGAGCAGGAGGAGATCGTAGGCCTGAGCCTAGGCTAAGCATACTAGGCGGAGATCGTAGACCTGAG
This sequence comes from Linhomoeus sp. GSCO2_2, assembly GCA_030248115.1. NCBI lineage: Eukaryota > Metazoa > Nematoda > Chromadorea > Monhysterida > Linhomoeidae > Linhomoeus > Linhomoeus sp. GSCO2_2. The sequence goes on from JASAMZ010012431.1 coordinate 3,725, forward strand.
CAGGAGGAGATCGTAGGCCTGAGCCTAGGCTGAGCTGAGCATACTAGGCGGAGATCGTAGACCTGAGCAGGCGGAGATCGTAGGCCTCAGCCTAGGCTAAGCATACTAGGCGGAGATCGTAGGCCGGAGCAGGCGGAGATTGTAGGCCTGAGCAGGAGGAGATCGTAGGCCTGAGCCTAGGCCTAAGCCTTAGCCTAAGCCTGAATCTAATACTGACTTTAAATCAAATCCATATGTTTACAGCTGCGTCTTCCTCTCAAAAGGTAAAAGCGCTTTGTTCAATTTCAAAAGCGCTTTCTTCATTTTCGACAATTTTAAAAGCGCATTCTTCAAAATTAAAAGCGCAATGTTTATTTTAAGCGTTCTGAAATGAAAAGCGCTTTCTTCAAAATTAAAACCAGATGTAACAAATTAAGAGCGGCGAATATTTGTGCTCTAACTTAAACACACCGGCCCCCGCCCGCCCACCCAAGTCGCGCATCCACTTTGCGAATACGTATTCTGGACGTCCAGAAAGCGTATACGAGTGTTCGACTGCACGCCTTTGTGATACCACTTTTGCGTGGTTCACATTTGTTTTGTTTTCGATCTTTCTTTGCAAGCAGGACTCCGAAATAGAAGAGAGCGAACGGTTATAAGCACCCTTAGCTAACCAAAACAGAGCACAGATTCTCAGACAAACAGTGAAGGTTAGCGAACAGTGAAACACCCTGGGAACCAAAGGCATGAGAGCAGCAGGCGATAAATCATCTTACCCTAAAGCTTGCTTAACCCCATCACATATCCCCCCCTCTTCGGAAAGCCTTTAGCACTCTTATCTGACGACTTAGTACCGAAACAAACGCAAGCACGTACGAATGCAGTCCTAAGATCTTACGGGTCGTGGTGGCCTTTTCTTCTTGTTCTTTCACTCATCTTTGCACGCCACTGAGTCTTCTTGAGAGACGGAGGCTTGCTCACCTCGATAGCCCCACTCGGCTAGTCCAGTCTGTGTGTCGCAGGCTGCTGCTTCCTTCGCAGGTCTCCTGCTTCCACTCTCTGCTTCTGTCGCAGGCATCCAGTCCTCGGCCGCTTCCTTTGGGGTCCTGAGGCTGGGAACTCCACTGTAGTCGTCTGGACCGCTTCGGTTCCAACTCGGATCGCTTTGCCGTTGTCCCTCTGGCCCTCTGTCGCTTTCTCGTCGGGCGCTCCACGTCTTGATCTTCTCTGGCGTCTTCTTTGCCATCCTGCTGGGACGGATGGGGCCCTGCTGTGGCCACCATTATGTGATACCACTTTTGCGTGGTTCACATTTGTTTTGTTTTCGATCTTTCTTTGCAAGCAGGACTCCGAAATAGAAGAGAGCGAACGGTTATAAGCACCCTTAGCTAACCAAAACAGAGCACAGATTCTCAGACAAACAGTGAAGGTTAGCGAACAGTGAAACACCCTGGGAACCAAAGGCATGAGAGCAGCAGGCGATAAATCATCTTACCCTAAAGCTTGCTTAACCCCATCACACCTTTCTCGAATACGGATTCTGGACAGAACGGCGTCCAGAATCCATATATACGGATTTTGGACAGTGCAGCGTCCAGATTCCATATATACGGATTCTGGACAAATACGGAAACTGGACGCGACATATATACAGTTGACAATGTCTGTCTGTGTGTCAGTCAGTCAGTCAGTCAGTCCATCCATTCGTGGCACTGAAGTAAAGTAGGTGACATATGTGGTCAAGTAGAGTCAAGTGAGTACGGCATACGTGTAGCCGCCAACCGGGGAGGGGGGGGGGGGGGTCAGGGGGGTATAGTACCCCTCAGGGGGGGGGGGGGGGTCTGAGGCCCCTGGAGGGGGGGTCAAATGACCTAAAAATTTTGCCAAAAAAGTACCAAAAAATAAGAAAATTTTGCAAAAATAGGCCAAAAAGTGCCAAAAATCGCTTAATTTTGGTCAAAAACGTCCAAAATATAGCGCCGAAGGCAAAAATTTTGCTATTTTCAAGCGCCGCAGGCGAAATTTTTGCCATTTTTAAGCGCCTCAGGATAAAATTTTTAAATTTCTAGGGGGGGGGGTCTTTTGGGGAAGGCGGGAGGCGGGTACCTGGGGGGGGGTGGTATGGGGGGTACACCACCGGCTAGGGGGGGGGGGGTTACCCCCCCCCCCCCCCCCCATGCGTATACGACGTGGGCGAGACGAAGCACTCTCTGTACGCAATAGAGCGCGCCAGCACCGCTGCGCCATCACCCGTGGAGACAAAGAACACTCTATCTTGGCTGCAGTTGCATTGAGACGGGGCACTCATTTTCACCAGAGGATATGGAAGTGATTGATAGAGACGCGCGTGATTTTGGCGAAACATTAAAAAATCTCTTCATATTGCAGCCTGTTCAAATTTGTGTAATGTTCAGTCTAAGTCAGTTCCCATTGCGCCAGCGTGGTTGCGCCTGCGTGATAGATTGCAGGTCTCTGGTGCGAATTGGTGCTTTATCTCGCAGTACTGGCTTGTGTCTCTGTTTAGGGTTGGCTTGGCCTGATGAAGGCTGCTGTAATAGCAGCTGAAAAGTTGCCAACCAGGCAAGTCGTCTGGGACGCAGTATACTCCACAAATTTGAACTCCTACGCACGGTGACTCATCTGCTGTTGCGGCCCCCTGACATCCCCAATCGCAAAACTAATGCCGAATTCGTGATCTACATCCCAGAATACCCCAGAATCAACATACAACACCCCTAACTTCCTATGGACTCACAGAACCGAAATTCTGCACTTGGGGTACGGTAGCATGCGAATTCGTCATAGGTACGTTCAAACATCATCTAAACGCCAAACGAATGCCAAATTCGTAATCAGCGACACCGAAAATCCCGAAATCGAGTATAATATCGCGAAAGTCGACCCGACACCCAATATTCAAATGGACGCGGCAGGGTTACTGTAGCTCTGCAAATTTGGCAAAAACACTTTTCTGGACCAGATTTCAACGTAGAATCGTTTGAAACCACTTTTGAACCGATTCGGCAACGCATTCGAGCGCTACAGACGCTGAAACGCAAAAAGCGCAATTTTTGACCCCGGAGTCAAAAAAGTTCCACCAAGATAACTTTTTTGTGTCTCAACCGATTTTCTCCGTTCATGGCTCATTGGATAGAGGACATCTGGGAAGGAGCACCAAAAGCGGTCTCGCCGCTCTAGCTGCTACCTAGCTCGCACAGCAGCCCGTCAAAGTCAGAAAATAGCGAAAAATCGCGAATTATTCAAATTTGGCGCCAAAATGGGTCCCGCAGCGATCCAAGTCTTTTTTGCACCCTCGGCCCTATCGAGTACTACAACATATCAAAAGATAGTATATACCATTATATGCAACTTTTTCGAGTTCTACCTTGCCCAACCCATTTTTCAGTACTTTGAAAATTTAAATTTTTGAATTTCCCGCCAACGGGGTCCCGGAGCGTGACCCCGTTTGGTGTGCACCCTGCCCACCCACTAGGCCTACCCAATGCAAAAGACCGTTTGCAAATCGGCCGCTGCACGCGCGAACGCCGTTGACTCAAAGTTTCTGCGTTTCGCGCACAAACGCTATATACTCCACACTTTTTTTGTGTCAGAAATGGCAGACGCATAGACAACGGATTTGATGATTGTGAGCGCAGAAACAGAAAGATCATACGCCCAACCAAATTCCTGGTAGAAAACGACTGCACAAAACATTTGGCAAGCTTTTTGATCGATGCGGCCTATTCACACAGGTATAAAACTCCAGATGAGCGGCGTCGTATCATGCCGATAACATATAGCGAACGCGGCGATGTCACTGAGCTTTAGATCAGCTGTACAGACAACCTTATCGTGGGAAAAGCTGCACTTGGTCTGTGATACACGTTTTCAAGATACCTTCTCTAGATACAGCTGACTATGCCAATGAAATTCACTATACTGTTCACCAAGAATTGGCAGACACAAAACTTAGGTTGAACTTTTTACACACACAGCCTGTTAGACAAACTTGTTTCGCCGCCCCCAGGGCCAAGTATTTAGTATTCGCCCCCCCCCCCCCCCCCCCCGTAGTCTGCCAAGTATTTAGCAAATAGTTTCAGAGATTATAATCAACGAAATTTGGGATATTTTCAAGGATTTTGTTAAAATCCCCAAATTTCGATAATTTCAAGCAGCTTAAATTTCAACATATCTTTGTGTGGATGCATCGGGCCCTAAGCCCAAACGAATAGGGCGTCGTCCCATTTATACCCTTTTCAATAGGGCGTCGTCCCATTTATGCCCTTTTCAACAGGGCGTCGTCTCATTTAGACGCTTTTATTACACTGTGCCTGCGGCAAATTTCTCGGATCCATTTATGGATCAGTTGCAACAATTCGAGGAAGTTTTTGCTGAAATGGAAAGGGCATAAAACGCGATGAATTTGTGTCATAGTTTCGGATTTTGGAATTCACGAAATTAGGGACATTTTCAAGGTTTTTGTCAAAATTCCCAAATTTCGACAAATTCAAACAGCTTAAATTTCACAACTTCTTAGCGCGGATTTATCGAGCATAGTCTGCCAAGCATTTAGCAAATAGTTTCAGCGATTATAATTAGCGAAATTTAAGATATTTTTGAGCATTTTGTTAAAATTCCCAAATTTCAACAATTTCAAACAGCTTAAATTTAAAAATTTCTTTGCACGGATGTGTCGAGCATAGTCTGCCAGGTATTTAGCAAATAGTTTTAGATTTTATAATTAATGTAATTAGGGATGTTTTCAAGGGTATTGTCAAAAGTCCCAAATTTCGACAAATTCAAACAGCCTAAATTTCAAAGTTTCTTTGTACGGATGTGTCGACCCTAGTCTACCAAGTATTTAGCAAATACTTTTAGATTTTATAATTGACAAAATTAGGGATATTTTCAAGGGTATTGTCAAAATTTTCACAATTCGACAATTTCAAACAGCCTAAATTTCGGAATTTCTTTGCACGGATGTGTCGAGCATAGTCTGCCAAGTATTTAGCAAATAGTTTCAGCGATTATAATTAGTGAAATTCAGAATATTTCTAAAGATTTTGTTAAAATTCCAAACGGACGCCCCCCCCCCCTTCAAACAGCTTAATTTCGAATCACGGATGTGTCGAGCATAGTCTGCCAAGTATTTAGCAAATAGGTAGTTTCAGATTTTATAATTAACGTAATTAGGGATATTTTCAAGGGTACTGTCAAAATTCCCAAATCTCAACAAATTCGAACAGCCTAAATTTCAGAATTTCTTTGCGCGGATGTGTCGAGCATAGTCTGCCAAGTATTTAGCAAATAGTTTCAGAGAGTATAATTGACGAAATTTGGGATATTTTCAAGGATTTTGTTAAAATTCCCAAATTTCGATAATTTCAAGCACCTTAAATTTCAGCATACCTTTGTGTGGATGCATCGGGCCCTAAGCCCAAAAGAATAGGGCGTCGTCCCATTTATACCCTTTTCAATAGGGCGTCGTCCCATTTATGCCCTTTTCAACAGGGCGTCGTCTCATTTAGACGCTTCATCTATCGTCTCATTTATTTATTTATTTTTTATTACACTGTGTGCCTGCGGCGAATTCAAGAAAAAAACAAAAAAAATTGTGGCTTGTTCCTCGCACCCCACCCGGGGGCGGACGGGAAGCGAGGGGAGCGACGAGGAGGCGCAAAGAAAAAGAGAGAAAGGAGAAAACAGGACAGAAACAGGCAAACGAGATCCATTTATGGATCAGTTGCAACAATTCGAGGAAGTTTTTGCTGAAATGGAAAGGGCATAAAACGCGATGAGTTTGTGACATAGTTTCGGATTTTGGAATTCACGAGATTAGGGACATTTTCAAGGTTTTGTCAAAATTCCCAAATTTCGACAAATTCAAACAGCTTAAATTTCACAACTTCTTAGCGCGGATTCATCGAGCATAGTCTGGCAAGCATTTAGCAAATAGTTTCAGCGATTATAATTAACGAAATTTAAGATATTTTTAAGCATTTTGTTAAAATTGCCAAATTTCAACAATTTCAAACAGCTCAAATTAAAAAAAATTTTTGCACGGATGTGTCGACCCTAGTTTACCAAGTATTTAGCAAATACTTTTAGATTTTATAATTGACGAAATTAGGGATATTTTCAAGGGTATTGTCAAAAGTCCCAAATTTCAACAAATTCAAACAGCCTAAATTTCAAAGTTTCTTTGTACGGATGTGTCGACCCTAGTCTACCAAGTATTTAGCAGATAGTTTCAGATTTTATAATTGACGAAATTAGGGATATTTTCAAGGGTATTGTAAAAAATTTCTAAATTCGACAATTTCAAACAGCCTAAATTTCGGAATTTTTTTGCACGGATGTGTTGAGCATAGTCTGCCAAGTATTTAGCAAATAGTTTCAGCGATTATGATTAGTGAAATTTAGGATATTTCTAAAGATTTTGTTAAAATTCCACACGGATGTGTCGAGCGTAGTCTGCCAAGTATTTAGCAAATAGTTTCAGCGATTGTAATTAACGAAATTTTGGAATATTTCAAGGATTTTGTTAGAATCCCTAAATTTCGACAATTTCAAACAGCTTAAATTTCGAAATTTTTTTGCACGGATGTGTCGAGCATAGTCTGCCAAGTATTTAGCAAATAGGTAGTTTCAGATTTTATAATTAACGTAATTAGGGATATTTTCAAGGGTACTGTCAAAATTCCCAAATCTCAACAAATTCAAACAGCCTAAATTTCAGAATTTCTTTGCGCGGATGTGTCGAGCATAGTCTGCCAAGTATTTAGCAAATAGTTTCAGAGAGTATAATTGACGAAATTTGGGATATTTTTAAGGATTTTGTTAAAATTCCCAAATTTCGATAATTTCAAGCAGCTTAAATTTCAACATACCTTTGTGTGGATGCATCGGGCCCTAAGCCCAAAAGAATAGGGCGTCGTCCCATTTATACCCTTTTCAATAGGGCGTCGTCCCATTTATGCCCTTTTCAACAGGGCGTCGTCTCATTTAGACGCTTCATTTATCGTCTCATTTATTTATTTATTTTTTATTACACTGTGTGCCTGCGGCGAATTTCTCGGATCCATTTATGGATCAGTTGCAACAATTCGAGGAAGTTTTTGCTGAAATGGAAAGGGCATAAAACGCGATGAGTTTGTGACATAGTTTCGGATTTAACCGCATGTTCGCTGAAAATGTACTTTCCGGTTTTAAAAAGAAGGTAGCGCTTTTGATGGCATTGGTTGGCCTGAGCTTCATATGAGCGCCTTCTAAGCATACTACATACATAGGAGGAGATCGTAGACCTGAGCCTAGGCTAAGCGGAGATCGTAGGCCTGAGCCTAGGCTAGGCATACTAGACGGAGGTCGTAGACCTGAGCCTAGGCTAAGCATACTGGGCGCCACGGTAGGCGGAGATCGTAGACCTGAGCCTATGCTAAGCATACTAGGCAGAGATCGTTGGCCTGAGCCAGCGGAGATCGTAGGCCTGAGCCTAGGCTGAGCATACTAGGCGGAGATTGTAGACCTGAGCAGGAGGAGATCGTAGACCTGAGCCTATGCTAAGCATACTAGGCGGAGATCGTAGACCTGGGCGCAAAGCATACTAGGTGGAGATCGTAAGCCTGAGCAGGCGGAGATCGTAGGCCTGAGCAAGAGGAGATCGTAGGCCTGAGCCTAGGCTAAGCATACTAGGTGGCGATCGTAGGCCTGAGTCTAGACTAAGCATACTAGGCGGAGATCGTAGACCTGAGCAGGCGGAGATCATAGGCCTGAGCAGGAGGAGATCGTAGGCCTGAGCCTAGGCTAAGCATACTAGGCGGAGATCGTAGACGACGGATTTTGGAATTCACGAGATTAGGGACATTTTCAAGGTTTTGTCAAAATTCCCAAATTTCGACAAATTCAAACAGCTTAAATTTCACAACTTCTTAGCGCGGATTCATCGAGCATAGTCTGGCAAGCATTTAGCAAATAGTTTCAGCGATTATAATTAACGAAATTTAAGATATTTTTAAGCATTTTGTTAAAATTGCCAAATTTCAACAATTTCAAACAGCTCAAATTAAAAAAAATTTTTGCACGGATGTGTCGACCCTAGTTTACCAAGTATTTAGCAAATACTTTTAGATTTTATAATTGACGAAATTAGGGATATTTTCAAGGGTATTGTCAAAAGTCCCAAATTTCAACAAATTCAAACAGCCTAAATTTCAAAGTTTCTTTGTACGGATGTGTCGACCCTAGTCTACCAAGTATTTAGCAGATAGTTTCAGATTTTATAATTGACGAAATTAGGGATATTTTCAAGGGTATTGTAAAAAATTTCTAAATTCGACAATTTCAAACAGCCTAAATTTCGGAATTTTTTTGCACGGATGTGTTGAGCATAGTCTGCCAAGTATTTAGCAAATAGTTTCAGCGATTATGATTAGTGAAATTTAGGATATTTCTAAAGATTTTGTTAAAATTCCACACGGATGTGTCGAGCGTAGTCTGCCAAGTATTTAGCAAATAGTTTCAGCGATTGTAATTAACGAAATTTTGGAATATTTCAAGGATTTTGTTAGAATCCCTAAATTTCGACAATTTCAAACAGCTTAAATTTCGAAATTTTTTTGCACGGATGTGTCGAGCATAGTCTGCCAAGTATTTAGCAAATAGGTAGTTTCAGATTTTATAATTAACGTAATTAGGGATATTTTCAAGGGTACTGTCAAAATTCCCAAATCTCAACAAATTCAAACAGCCTAAATTTCAGAATTTCTTTGCGCGGATGTGTCGAGCATAGTCTGCCAAGTATTTAGCAAATAGTTTCAGAGAGTATAATTGACGAAATTTGGGATATTTTTAAGGATTTTGTTAAAATTCCCAAATTTCGATAATTTCAAGCAGCTTAAATTTCAACATACCTTTGTGTGGATGCATCGGGCCCTAAGCCCAAAAGAATAGGGCGTCGTCCCATTTATACCCTTTTCAATAGGGCGTCGTCCCATTTATGCCCTTTTCAACAGGGCGTCGTCTCATTTAGACGCTTCATTTATCGTCTCATTTATTTATTTATTTTTTATTACACTGTGTGCCTGCGGCGAATTTCTCGGATCCATTTATGGATCAGTTGCAACAATTCGAGGAAGTTTTTGCTGAAATGGAAAGGGCATAAAACGCGATGAGTTTGTGACATAGTTTCGGATTTTGGAATTCACGAGATTAGGGACATTTTCAAGGTTTTGTCAAAATTCCCAAATTTTGACAAATTCAAACAGCTTAAATTTCACAACTTATTACCGCGGATTCATCGAGCATAGTCTGCCAAGCATTTAGCAAATAGTTTCAGCGATTATAATTAACGAAATTTAAGATATTTTTAAGCATTTTGTTAAAATTCCCAAATTTCAACAATTTCAAACAGCTCAAATTAAAAAATTGTAAGCAGAATGTACTGGCGCAGTCAATATTTGCGAAATATTTTGGAATTTAGACATCGACTGATGTCCACAAACCTTCATGCAAAACTACAGGCTATGACGGTCAGTTTAAGCCATAGATCGTCGCGATCCGTCAACTGTAGCGAGCGCTAGAGCGTTTACAGACAAACGCACGGACAGACTCTAGGCCGCTTAGTAATATAGACTAGAGCCTTTAGCCCGTAGGAGAATCTTCATGGTCAATAGTGTATGGGTAATCTGCAGAGCATGAAGGAGTTAACGCAATCGTCGAATTCAGTCACTGCAGGACACTGCAGTTAGATCTCAGGTCGTTAGACCCTGTGCCATTGTCAGTGCCTATGTTTAGGATCTCGCCAGCTCCCGTGCCTGTAAATACACAATAGATGCTTGGGTTTAGCCCGTAGTCACTTGGGTTTTGCCCGTAGAACACTTCAGATAGATCTAAAGACAGTTGATACTGTGCCCCTGCCAGTGCCAGCATTTATGCTCGCACCAGCTCCCGTGCCTGTAAACACACAATAGACGCTTGGGTTTAGCCCATAGACATTTGGGTTTAGCCCGTAGAAGATTTCAGATAGATCTAAAGACATTTGACATAAATCAAAAGCAGTTTGATGCTGTGCCCCTGCCAGTGCACGCAGTGCCTGCGAATACACTTTGGAGTCTCACAACGACAACTCTTTAGTGTGTGGTGACACTGTAATGCGCTTTTGGTGCAAAATCAGACGTCAGTCGCAGCGTGTGGTGCCTTCTGTGCTCAGAATGTACTGGCGCAGTCGATATTTGCGAAATATTTTGGAATTTAGACATCGGACAAAGTTCACAAACCTTCATGCAAAACTACAGGCCATGACGGTCAGTTTAAGCTATAGATCATCGCGATCCGTCAACTGTAGCGAGCGCTAGAGGGTTTACAGACAAACAAACACACGGACAGAGTTTTGCCGCTTAGTAATATGGACTAGACCCTTTAGCTCGTAGGAGAACCTCTATGGTCAATAGCCCATGGGTAATCAGCCTGTAGGACATTTGAGATAGCCCTCAAGTCATTTGACAATGTGCCTTGGCCAGTGCCTACATTTACTACTGCACCAGCTCGCATGCCTGTAAATACACAATAGACACTTGGCTTTGGCCCATAGACAATTGGGTTTAGCCCGTAGGACAGCTCAGATAGATCTCAAGTCATTCAACTTTGTGCCCCTGCCAGTGCCTACATTTAGGATCGCACCAGCTCCCATGCCTGTAAATATGCAGTAGACGCTTGCCTTTAGCCCATAGACAATTGGGTTTAGCCTATAGGACAGTTCAGATAGATCTCAAGTCATTCAACCCCACGCCCTGCCACTGCCTACATTTAAGCTCGCATCAGCTCCTATGCCTGCAGATACACAATAGACACTTGGGTTTAGCCTGTAAACATTTGGGTTTAGCTAATAGGATGTTTCAGATAGATCTCAAGCCACTTGACACTGTGCCCCTGCCAGTGCCTACATTTAGCCTCATGCCAGCTCCCGGGCCTGTAAATATGCAATAGACTCTTGGGTTTAGCCCATAGACATTTGGATTTAGCCCGTAGGAGATTTCAGATAGATCTAAAGACATTTGACATAGATCCAGAGCAGTTTGGTGCTGCACCCCTGCCAGTGCATGCAGCGCCTGCGAATACACTTTGGAGTCTCACAGCGACAACTCCATAGTGAATGGTGACACTCTAAAGTGCTTTTGGCGCAAAATCAAACGTCAGCCACGCATAATCAAACGTCAGTCATAGCGTGTGGTGACTTCTGTGCTCAGAATGTACTGGCTCAGTCGATATTTTCGAAATATTCTAGAATTTAGACATCGACTTAAGTCAACAAACCTTCATGCACAACTACAGGCCAGGACGGTCAGTTTAAGCCATAGATCATTGCGAACCGACAACTGTGTCTAGAGATATTGCATCCACAGAGCCACAAACAGACGGACAGACTCTAGGCGCCTTAGTATATAGGACTAGAGCCTTTAGCCCGTAGGAGAATCTCTATGGTCAATAGCCCATAGGCAATCTGCAGTGCATGAAGGAGATAATGCAATCATCGAATTCAGTGCACCGCATGACATTACAGTTATATCTCAAGTCGTTTGGCACTGTGCCCCTGCCAGGGCCTACATTTAGGATCACACTGGCTCCCATGCGTGTAAATACACAATAGACACTTGGGTTTTGCCAATAAACAATTGGGTTTAGCCTGTAGGATAGATCTCAAGTCATTCGACCCTATGCCCCTGCCAGTGCCTATGTTTAGGATCACGCCAACTCCCGTGCCTGTAAATACACAATAGACATTTGGGTTTAGCCAATAGACAATTAGGTTTAGCCCATAGGACATTTCAGATAGATCTAAAGTCATTCGACCCTGTGCCCCTGCCAGTGCCTACGTTTATGATCGCACCAGCTCCCATGCCTGTAAATACACAGTAGACTCTTGGGTTTAGCCCGTCGACATTTGGGTTTAGCCAATAAGACATTTCAGATAGATCTAAAGCCACTTGACACTGTGCCCCTGCCAGTGCCTATTTTTAGGCTTGCACCAGCTCCCGTGCCTGTAAATACACCGTTGACACTTGTGTTTAGCCCGCAGGGATTTGGGTTTAGCCCGTAGGAGATTTCAGATGGATCTATAGTCATTTGGAGTAGATCCAGAATAGTTTGATGCTGTGCCACTGCCAGTGCATGCAGTGCCTGCGAATACTCTTTGGAGTCTCACAACGACAACTCTATTGTGAATGGTGACACTGTGGAGGGCTTTTGGTGCGAAATCAAATGTCAGTCACAGCACGTGGTGTCTTCTGTGCACAAAATGTACTGGCGCAGCCGATATTTGCGAAATATTGTGGAATTTAGTCATTGGTCAAAGTTCTAAAAGCAAAGATGCAAAACTACATGTTCTGACGGTCAGTTTAAGCTATAGATCATCGCGATCCGTCAACTGTAGCGAGTGCTAGAGCGCTCACAGAGCCACAGACGGACAGACTCTTGCCGCTTAGTAATTAGGACTAGAGCCTTTAGCCCATAGGAGAATCTCTATGGTCAATAGCCCATGGGTAATCAGCCTGTAGGACATTTGAGATAGCCCTCAAGTCATTTGACAATGTGCCCCTGCCAGTGCCTACATTTACTACTGCACCAGCTCCCATGCCTGTAAATACACAATAGACAATTGGCTTTAGCCCATAGACAATTGGGTTTAGCCCATAGGACAGTTCAGATAGATCTCAAGCCATTCGACCCCGCACCCCTGCCACTGCCTACGTTTAGGATCGCACCAGCTCCAGTGCCTGTAAATATGCAGTAGACGCTTGGGTTTAGCCAATAAACATTTGGGTTAGTCCATAGGACATTTCAGATAGATCTCAAGTCATTCAACCCTGTGCCCTTACCAGTGCCTACATTTAGGCTCGCACCAGCGCCCGTGCCTGTAAATACACAATAGACACATGGGTTTAGCCCGTAGACAGTTGGGTTTAGCCCACAGGACATTTCAGATAGATCTAAAGTCGTTTGATGCAGATCCAGAGAAGTTTGATGCTGTGTCCCTGCCAGTGCTTGTAGTGCCTGCGAATACACTTTGGAGTCTCACAGCGACAACTCCATAGTGAATGGTGACACTCTAAAGTGCTTTTGGCGCGAAATCGAACGTCAGTCACACGAAATCAAACGTTAGTCAATGCTGTGTCCCTGCCAGTGCATGCAGTGCCCGCGAATACACTTTGGAGTCTCACAGCGACAACTCTGTCATGAATGGTGACACTGTACAGCACTTTTGTCGCGAAATCAAATGCTAATTACATCGTGTGGTACCTTCTGTGGTCAGAATGTACTGATGCAGTCGATATTTTCGAAATAATTTGGAATTCAGTCATTGGTAAAGTTCTAAAAGCAAAGATGCAAAACCGCGTGTTCTGACGGTCAGTTTAAGCTATAGATCGTCGCGATCCATCAACTGTAGCGAGCGCTAGAGCGCTCACAGACAAACAAACAAACAGACAGACGGACAGAGTTAGGCCGCTTAGTAATATAGACTAGAGCCTTTAGCCCGTAGGAGAATCTCTATGGTCAATAGCCCAGAGCATGAATGAGACAATGCAATCGTCGAATTCAGCACACCACAGGACATCACAGTTAGATCTCAAGACATTTGATGCTGTGCCCCTGCCAGGGCCTACATTTAGGATTACACCAGCTCCTGTGCCTGTAAATACTCAATAGACACTTGGGTTCGGCCTGTAGACGATTGGGTTTAGCCCGTAGGAGATTTCAGATAGATCTAAAGACATTCGACCCTGTGCCATTGCCAGTGCCTACATTTAGGATCGCATCAGCTGCCATGCCTGCAAATACACAATAGGTGGTTGGGTTTAGCCCATAGACATTTGGGTTTAGCCAATAGGACATTTCAGACAGATCTCAAGCCATTTGACATGGAGCCCCTGCCAGTGCCTACATTTATGCTCGCACCAGCTCCCGCACCTGTAAACACACAATAGACACTTGGGGTTAGCCAATAGACATCTGGGTTTAGCCCGTAGGTAATTTCAGATAGATCTAAAGATATTTGACATAGATTTAAAGCAGTTTGATGCTGTGCCCCTGCCAGTGCATGCAGTGCCTGCGAATACACTTTGGAGTCTCACAACGACAGCTCTTTAGTGAATGGTGACAATATAGAGAGCTTTTGGCGCGAAATCAAATGTCAGTCACAGCGTGTCTTGCCTTCTGTGCTCAGAATGAACTGGCGCAGTCGATATTTTCGAAATGTTTTGGAATTTAGAGATCGACCAAAGTCAACAAACCTTCATGCAAAACTACAGGCCACGACGGTCAGTTTAAGCGAGCGCTAGAGTCAACTGTAGCGAGCGCTAGAGCATTTACAGACAAACACACGGACAGAGTTAGGCGCCATAGTATATAGGACTAGAGCCTTTAGCCCGTAGGATCTCTATGGTCAATAGCGTATGGGTAACCTGCAGAGCATGAAGGATATAACGAAGTCATCGAATTCAGTGCACTGCAGGACAGTACAGTTAGATCTCAAGTCGTTAGACCCTGTGCCATTGTCAGTGCCTATGTTTAGCATCTTGCCAGCTCCTGTGCCTGGAAATACACAATAGATGCTTGGGTTTAGCCCGTAGACAATTGGGTTTAGCCCATAGGACATTTCAGATAGATCTCAAGCCAATCGACCCTGTGGCCCTGCCAGAGCCTATGTTTAGGATCGCGCCAGCTCATGTGCCTATAAATACACAGTAGACTTTTGGGTTTAGCCCATAGACATTTGTGTTTAGCCCGTAGGACATTTCAGACAGATCTCAAGCCATTCAACACTGAGCCCCTGCCAGTGCCTACATTTATGCTCGCAGCAGCTCCCATGCCTGTAAATACACAATAGACACTTGGGTTTAGCCCATAGACTTTTGGGTTTACCCCATAGGAAATTTTAGATAGATCTAAAGACATTTGACATAGATCCAAAGCAGTTTGATGCTGTGCCCCTGTCAGTGCATCCAGTGCCTGCGAATACACTTTGGAGTCTCACAACAATAACTCTGTCGTGAACATACGTGTAGCCGGGGGGGGGGGGCATGGGGGGGGGGGGGGGGGGGGGGTAAGCCCCCCCCTAGCTGGAAGGTGTACCCCCCCATACCCCCCAGGTACCCCCTCCCCCTACTTCACAAAAGACCCCCCTCTAGGATTTTCAAAATTTTCGCCTGCGGCGCTTAAAAATGGCAAAAATTTCGCCTGCGGCGCTTAAAAATAGAAAAATTTTCGCAGGTGGCGCCTGCGGTTTTTGACCAAAATTAAGCGATTTTCGGCACATGAGCTGGCGTGATTCGTAACATAGGCTCTGGCAGGGCCACAGGGTCGATTGGCTTGAGATCTATCTGAAATGTCCTATGGGCTAAACCCATTGTCTACGGGCTAAACCCAAGCATCTATTGTGTATTTCCAGGCACAGGAGCTGGCAAGATGCTAAACACAGGACTGAACAATGGCACAAGGAAATGAACCACTTGAGATCTAACTGTACTGTCCTGCAGTGCACTGAATTCGATGAATTCTGTTATATCCTTCATGTCTGCAGGTTACCCATACGCTATTGACCATAGAGATCCACGGGCTAAAGGCTCAGTCCTATATACTATGGTGCTTAACTCTGTCCGTGTGTTTGTCTGTCGACGCTCTAGCGCTCGCTACAGTTGACTCTAGCGCTCGCTTAAACTGACCGTCGTGGCCTGTAGTTTTGCATGAAGGTTTGTTGACTTTGGTCGATCTCTAAATTCCAAAACATTTCGAAAATATCTACTGCGCCAGTTCATTCTGAGCACAGAAGGCAAGACACGCTGTGACTGACATTTGATTTCGCGCCAAAAGCTCTCTATATTGTCACCATTCACTAAAGAGCTGTCGTTGTGAGACTCCAAAGTGTATTCGCAGGCACTGCATGCACTGGCAGGGGCACAGCATCAAACTGCTTTAAATCTATGTCAAATATCTTTAAGATCTATCTGAAATTACCTACGGGCTAAACCCAGATGTCTATTGGCTAACCCCAAGTGTCTATTGTGTGTTTACAGGTGCGGGAGCTGGTGTGAGCATAAATGTAGGCACTCGCAGGGGCTCCATTGTCAAATGGCTTGAGATCTGTCTGAAATGTCCTATTGGCTAAACCCAAATGTCTATGGGCTAAACCCAACCACCCTATCGTGTATTTGCAGGCATGGCAGCTGACGCGATCCTAAATGTAGGCACTGGCAATGGCACAGGGTCGAATGTCTTTAGATCTATCTGAAATCTCTTTAGAGCTTAAAACCCAATCGTCTACAGGCCGAACCCAAGTGTCTATTGAGTATTTACAGGCACAGGAGCTGGTGTAATCCTAACATAGTAGGCCCTGGGCAGGGGCAGAGTATCAAACGTCTTGAGATCTAAACTGTGATGTCCTGTGGTGTGCTGAATTTACGATTGCATTGTCTCGATTTCATGCTCTGGGCTATTGACCATAGAGATTCTCCTACGGGCTAAAGGCTCAAGTCTAGATTACTAAGCGGCCTAACTCTGTCCGTCTGTCTGTTTGTTTGTTCGTCCGTGATAGCGCTTAGCGCTCGCTACAGTTGACGGATTGCGACGATCTAGAGCTTAAACTGACCGTCAGAAACATGCTGTAATTTGATTTTTGCTTTTAGAACTTTACCAATGACTGAATTCCAAATTATTTCGAAAATATCGACTGCATCAGTACATCCTGACCAGATAAAGGTACCACACGATGTAATTAGCATTTGATTTTGCTACAAAAGTGCTGTACAGTGTCACCATTCATGAATAGTTGTCGCTGTGAGACTCCAAAGTGTATTCGTGGGCACTGCATGCACTGGCAGGGACACAGCATTGACTAACGTTTGATTTCGTGTGACTGACGTTCGATTTCGGGCCAAAAGCACTTTAAAGAGTGTCACCATTCACTATGGAATTGTTGCCTGTGAGACTCCAAAGTGTATTCGCAGGCACTACAAGCACTGGCAGGGACACAGCATCAAACTTCTCTGGATCCTGGGATCAAACGACTTTAGATCTATCTGAAATGTCCTGTGGGCTAAACCCAACTGTCTACGGGCTAAACCCATGTGTCTATTGTGTATTTACAGGCACGGGCGCTGGTGCGAGCCTAAATGTAGGCACTGGCAGGGGCACAGGGTCGAATGACTTGAGATCTATCGGAAATGTCCTATGGACTAAGCCCAAATGTTTACAGGCTGAACCCAACCGTCTACTGTGTATTTACAGGCACTGGAGCTGGTGCGATCCTAAACGTAGGCAGTGGCAGGGGGGCGGGGTCGAATGACTTGAGATCTATCTGGACTGTCCTACGGGCTAAACCCAATTGTCTATGGGCTGAAGCCAATTGTCTATTGTGTATTTACAGGCATGGGAGCTGGTGCAATAGTAAATGTAGGCACTGGCAGGGGCACATTGTCAATTGACTTGAGGGCTATCTCAAATGTCCTACAGACTGATTACCCATGGGCTATTGACCAGAGAGATTCTCCTATGGGCTAAAGGCTCTAGTCCTAATTACTAAGCGGCAAGAGTCTGTCCGTCTGTGGCTCTGTGAGCGCTTGAGCACTCGCTACAGTTGACGGATCGCGATGATCTATAGCTTAAACTGACCGTCAGAACATGTAGTTTTGCATCTTTGCTTTTAGAACTTTGACCAATGACTAAATTCCACAATATTTCGCAAATATCGGCTGCGCCAGTACATTTTTGTGCACAGAAGACACCACGTGCTGTGACTGACATTTGATTTCGCACCAAAAGCCCTCCACAGTGTCACCATTCACAATAGAGTTGTCGTTGTGAGACTCCAAAGAATATTCGCAGGCACTGCATGCACTGGCAGTGGCACAGCATCAAACTATTTGGATCTACTCCAAATGACTATAGATCCATCTGAAATCTCCTACGGGCTAAACCCAAATCCCTGCGGGCTAAACACAAGTGTCAACGGTGTATTTACAGGCACGGGAGCTGGTGCAAGCCTAAAAATAGGCACTGGCAGGGGCACAGTGTCAAGTGGCTTTAGATCTATCTGAAATGTCCTACAGGCTAAACCCAAATGTCTACGGGCTAAACCCAAAAGTCTACTGTGTATTTCATGCATGGGAGCTGGTGCGTTCATAAACGTAGGCACTGGCAGAGGCACAGGGTCGAATGACTTGAGATCTATCTGAAATGTCCTACGGGCTAACTCCAATTGTCTATTGGCTAAACCCAAATGTCTATTGTGTATGTACAGACACGGGAGTTGGCGTGATCCTGAAACATAGGCACTGGGAAGGGCATAGGGTCGAATGACTTGAGATCTATCCTACAGGCTAAACCCAATTGTTTATTGGCAAAACCCAAGTGTCTATTGTGTATTTACACGCATGGGAGCCAGTGTGATCCTAAATGTAGGCCCTGGCAGGGGCATAGTGCCAAACGACTTGAGATATAACTGTAATGTCATGCGGTGCACTGAATTCGATGATTGCATTATCTCCTTCATGCACTGCAGATTGCCTATGGGCTATTGACCATAGAGATTCTCATACGGGCTAAAGGCTCTAGTCCTATATACTAAGGCGCCTAGAGTCTGTCCGTCTGTTTGTGGCTCTGTGGATGCAATATCTCTAGACACAGTTGTCGGTTCGCAATGATCTATGGCTTAAACTGACCGTCCTGGCCTGTAGTTGTGCATGAAGGTTTGTTGACTTAAGTCGATGTCTAAATTCTAGAACATTTCGAAAATATCGACTGAGCCAGTACATTCTGAGCACAGAAGTCACCACACGCTATGACTGACGTTTGATTATGCGTGGCTGACGTTTGATTTTGCGCCAAAAGCACTTTAGAAGTGGTCCACCAATCACTATGGAGTTGTCGCTGTGAGACTCCAAAGTGTATTCGCAGGCGCTGCATGCACTGGCAGGGGTGCAGCACCAAACCTGCTCTGGATCTATGTCAAATGTCTTTAGATCTATCTGAAATCTCCTACGGGCTAAATCCAAATGTCTATGGAGTAACCCAAGAGTCTATTGCATATTTACAGGCCCGGGAGCTGGCATGAGGCTAAATGTAGGCACTGGCAGGGGCACAGTGTCAAGTGGCTTGAGATCTATCTGAAACATCCTATTAGCTAAACCCAAATGTTTACAGGCTAAACCCAAGTGTCTATTGTGTATCTGCAGGCATAGGAGCTGATGCGAGCTTAAATGTAGGCAGTGGCAGGGCGTGGGGGGTTGAATGACTTGAAGATCTATCTGAACTGTCCTATAGGCTAAACCCAATTGTCTATGGGCTAAAGGCAAGCGTCTACTGCATATTTACAGGCATGGGAGCTGGTGCGATCCTAAATGTAGGCACTGGCAGGGGCACAAAGTTGAATGACTTGAGATCTATCTGAGCTGTCCTACGGGCTAAACCCAATTGTCTATGGGGCCAAAGCCAAGTGTCTATTGTGTATTTACAGGCATGCGAGCTGGTGCAGTAGTAAATGTAGGCACTGGCCAAGGCACATTGTCAAATGACTTGAGGGCTATCTCAAATGTCCTACAGGCTGATTACCCATGGGCTATTGACCATAGAGGTTCTCCTACGAGCTAAAGGGTCTAGTCCATATTACTAAGCGGCAAAACTCTGTCCGTGTGTTTGTTTGTCTGTAAACCCTCTAGCGCTCGCTACAGTTGACGGATCGCGATGATCTATAGCTTAAACTGACCGTCATGGCCTGTAGTTTTGCATGAAGGTTTGCGGAACTTTGTCCGATGTCTAAATTCCAAAATATTTCGCAAATATCGACTGCGCCCAGTACATTCTGAGCACAGAGCAACTACACGCTGCGACTGACGTCTGATTTAGCGCCAAAAGCACATTACAGTGTCACCACACACTGAAGAGTTGTCATTGTGGGACTCCAAAGTGTATTCACAGGCACTGCGTGCACTGGCAGGGGCACAGCATCAAACTGCTTTTGATTTATGTCAAATGTCTTTAGATCTATCTGAAATCTTCTACGGGCTAAACCCAAATGTCTATGGGCTAAACCCAAGCGTCTATTGTGTGTTTACAGGCACGGGAGCTGGTGCGAGCATAAATGCTGGCACTGGCAGGGGCACAGTATCAACTGTCTTTAGATCTATCTGAAGTGTTCTACGGGCAAAACCCAAGTGACTACGGGCTAAACCCAAGCATCTATTGTGTATTTACAGGCACGGGAGCTGGCGAGATCCTAAACATAGGCACTGACAATGGCACAGGGTCTAACGACCTGAGATCTAACTGCAGTGTCCTGCAGTGACTGAATTCGACGATTGCGTTAACTCCTTCATGCTCTGCAGATTACCCAT
The DNA here is from genome assembly GCA_030248115.1 of Linhomoeus sp. GSCO2_2. Lineage (NCBI taxonomy): Eukaryota > Metazoa > Nematoda > Chromadorea > Monhysterida > Linhomoeidae > Linhomoeus > Linhomoeus sp. GSCO2_2. The sequence continues at coordinate 24,085 of JASAMZ010012431.1, forward strand.
ACACTATTGACCATGAAGATTCTCCTACGGGCTAAAGGCTCTAGTCTATATTACTAAGCGGCCTAGAGTCTGTCCGTGCGTTTGTCTGTAAACGCTCTAGCGCTCGCTACAGTTGACGGATCGCGACGATCTATGGCTTAAACTGACCGTCATAGCCTGTAGTTTTGCATGAAGGTTTGTGGACATCAGTCGATGTCTAAATTCCAAAATATTTCGCAAATATTGACTGCGCCAGTACATTCTGCTTACAATTTTTTAATTTGAGCTGTTTGAAATTGTTGAAATTTGGGAATTTTAACAAAATGCTTAAAAATATCTTAAATTTCGTTAATTATAATCGCTGAAACTATTTGCTAAATGCTTGGCAGACTATGCTCGATGAATCCGCGGTAAGAAGTTGTGAAATTTAAGCTGTTTGAATTTGTCAAAATTTGGGAATTTTGACAAAACCTTGAAAATGTCCCTAATCTCGTGAATTCCAAAATCCAAAACTATGTCACAAACTCGTCGCGTTTTATGCCCTTTCCATTTCAGCAAAAACTTCCTCGAATTGTTGCAACTGATCCATAAATGGATCTGAGAAATTCGCCGCAGGCACACAGTGTAATAAAAAATAAATAAATAAATGAGACGATAAATGAAGCGTCTAAATGAGACGACGCCCTGTTGAAAAGGGCATAAATGGGACGACGCCCTATTGAAAAGGGTATAAATGGGACGACGCCCTATTCTTTTGGGCTTAGGGCCCGATGCATCCACACAAAGGTATGTTGAAATTTAAGGTGCTTGAAATTATCGAAATTTGGGAATTTTGACAGTACCCTTGAAAATATCACTAATTACGTTAATTATAAAATCTGAAACTACCTATTTGCTAAATACTTGGCAGACTATGCTCGACACATCCGTGCAAAAAAATTTCGAAATTTAAGCTGTTTGAAATTGTCGAAATTTAGGAATTCTAACAAAATCCTTGAAATATTCCAAAATTTCGTTAATTACAATCGCTGAAACTATTTGCTAAATACTTGGCAGACTATGCTCGACACATCCGTGTATAATTTTAACAAAATCTTTAGAAATATTCTGAATTTCACTAATTATAATCGCTGAAACTATTTGCTAAATACTTGGCAGACTATGCTCGACACATCCGTGCAAAGAAATTCCGAAATTTAAGCTGTTTGAAATTGTCGAATTTTGAAAATTTTGACAATACCCTTGAAAATATCCCTAATTTCGTCAATTATAAAATCTAAAAGTATTTGCTAAATACTTGGTAGACTAGGGTCGACACATCCGTACAAAGAAACTTTGAAATTTAGGCTGTTTGAATTTGTCGAAATTTGGGACTTTTGACAATACCCTTGAAAATATCCCTAATTTCGTCAATTATAAAATCTAAAAGTATTTGCTAAATACTTGGTAAACTAGGGTCGACACATCCGTACAAAGAAACTTTGAAATTTAGGCTGTTTGAATTTGTCGAAATTTGGGACTTTTGACAATACCCTTGAAAACATCCCTAATTACATTAATTATAAAATCTGAAACTATTTGCTAAATACCTGGCAGACTATGGTCGACACATCCGTGTAAAACAATTTTTTAATTTGAGCTGTTTGAAATTGTTGAAATTTGGGAATTTTAACAAAATGCTTAAAAATATCTTAAATTTCGTTAATTATAATCGCTGAAACTATTTGCTAAATGCTTGGCAGACTATGCTCGATGAATCCGCGGTAAGAAGTTGTGAAATTTAAGCTGTTCGAATTTGTCAAAATTTGGGAATTTTGACAAAACCTTGAAAATGTCCCTAATCTCGTGAATTCCAAAATCCAAAACTATGTCACAAACTCGTCGCGTTTTATGCCCTTTCAATTTCAGCAAAAACTTCCTCGAATTGTGGCAACTGATCCATAAATGGATCTGAGAAATTCGCCGCAGGCACACAGTGTAATAAAAAATAAATAAATAAATGAGACGATAAATGAAGCGTCTAAATGAGACGACGCCCTGTTGAAAAGGGCATAAATGGGACGACGCCCTATTGAAAAGGGTATAAATGGGACGACGCCCTATTCTTTTGGGCTTAGGGCCCGATGCATCCACACAAAGGTATGTTGAAATTTAAGCTGCTTGAAATTATCGAAATTTGGGAATTTTAACAAAATCCTTGAAAATATCCCAAATTTCGTCAATTATACTTCTGAAACTATTTGCTAAAATACTTGGCAGACTATGCTCGACACATCCGCGCAAAGAAATTCTGAAATTTAGGCTGTTTGAATTTGTTGAGATTTGGGAATTTTGACAGTACCCTTGAAAATATCCCTAATTACGTTAATTATAAAATCTGAAACTACCTATTTGCTAAATACTTGGCAGACTATGCTCGACACATCCGTGCAAAAAAATTTTGAAATTTAAGCTGTTTGAAATTGTCGAAATTTAGGGATTCTAACAAAATCCTTGAAATATTCCAAAATTTCGTTAATTACAATCGCTGAAACTATTTGCTAAATACTTGGCAGACTACGCTCGACACATCCGTGTGGAATTTTAACAAAATCTTTAGAAATATCCAAAATTTCACTAATCATAATCGCTGAAACTATTTGCTAAATACTTGGCAGACTATGCTCAACACATCCGTGCAAAAAAATTCCGCAATTTAGGCTGTTTGAAATTGTCGAATTTAGAAATTTTTTACAATACCCTTGAAAATATCCCTAATTTCGTCAATTATAAAATCTGAAACTATCTGCTAAATACTTGGTAGACTATGGTCGACACATCCGTGCAAAGAAACTTTGAAATTTTTGGCTGTTTGAATTTGTCGAAATTTGGGAATCTTGACAATACCCTTGAAAACATCCCTAATTACATTAATTATAAAATCTGAAACTATTTGCTAAATACCTGGCAGACTATGGTCGACACATCCGTGCAAAAAATTTTTTTAATTTGAGCTGTTTGAAATTGTTGAAATTTGGGAATTTTAACAAAATGCTTAAAAATATCTTAAATTTCGTTAATTATAATCGCTGAAACTATTTGCTAAATGCTTGCCAGACTATGCTCGATGAATCCGCGCTAAGAAGTTGTGAAATTTAAGCTGTTTGAATTTGTCGAAATTTGGGAATTTTGACAAAACCTTGAAAATGTCCCTAATCTCGTGAATTCCAAAATCCGAAACTATGTCACAAACTCATCGCGTTTTATGCCCTTTCCATTTCAGCAAAAACTTCCTCGAATTGTTGCAACTGATCCATAAATGGATCCGAGAAATTCGCCGCAGGCACACAGTGTAATAAAAAATAAATAAATAAATGAGACGATAGATGAAGCGTCTAAATGAGACGACGCCCTGTTGAAAAGGGCATAAATGGGACGACGCCCTATTGAAAAGGGTATAAATGGGACGACGCCCATTCTTTTTCGGTTAGGGCCCGATGCATCCACACAAAGGTATGCTGAAATTTAAGGTGCTTGAATGAAATTCGGGAATTTTAACAAAATCCTTGAAAATATCCCAAATTTCGTCAATTATACTCTCTGAAACTATTTGCTAAATACTTGGCAGACTATGCTCGACACATTTGCTAAAAGAAATTCTGAAATTTAGGCTGTTCGAATTTGTTGTATTCGGAATTTTGACAGTACCCTTGAAAATATCCCTAATTACGTTAATTATAAAATCTGAAACTACCTATTTGCTAAATACTTGGCAGACTATGCTCGACACATCCGTGTGGAATTTTAACAAAATCTTTAGAAATATTCTGAATTTCACTAATTATAATCGCTGAAACTATTTGCTAAATACTTGGCAGACTATGCTCGACACATCCGTGCAAAGAAATTCCGAAATTTAGGCTGTTTGAAATTGTCGAATTTGTGAAAATTTTGACAATACCCTTGAAAATATCCCTAATTTTGTCAATTATAAAATCTAAAAGCACTTGCTAAATACTTGGTAGACTAGGGTCGACACATCCGTACAAAGAAACTTTGAAATTTAGGCTGTTTGAATTTGTCGAAATTTGGGACTTTTGACAATACCCTTGAAAACATCCCTAATTACATTAATTATAAAATCTAAAACTATTTGCTAAATACCTGGCAGACTATGCTCGACACATCCGTGCAAAGAAATTTTTAAATTTAAGCTGTTTGAAATTGTTGAAATTTGGGAATTTTAACAAATGCTCAAAAATACTCAAATTTCGCTAATTATAATCGCTGAAACTATTTGCTAAATGCTTGGCAGACTATGCTCGATAAATCCGCGCTAAGAAGTTGTGAAATTTAAAGCTGTTTCGAATTTGTCGAAATTTGGGGATTTTGACAAAAACCTTGAAAATGTCCCTTATTTCGTGAATTCGAAAAATCGAAACTATGACACAAATTCATCGCGTTTTATGCCCTTTCCATTTCAGCAAAAACTTCCTCGAATTGTTGCAACTGATCCATAAAATGGCACCCAGAAATTTGCCGCAGGCACAGTGTAATAAAAGCGTCTAAATGAGACGACGCCCTGTTGAAAAGGGCATAAACTGGACGACGCCCTATTGAAAAGGGTATAAACTGGACTTACGCCGATCCGTTTGGGCTCCCGGCTCGATGCATCCACAGAAAGAGATATGTTGAAATTTAAGCTGCTTGAAATTATCGAAATTTCGGGATTTTAACAAAAATCTTGAAAATATCACAAATTTCGTTGATTATAATCTCTGAAACTATTTGCTAAATACTTGGCAGACTACGGGGGGGGGGGCGAATACTAAATACTTGGCCCTGGGGGCGGCGAAACAAGTTTGTCTAACAGGCTGTGTGTGTAAAAAGTTCAACCTAAGTTTTGTGTCTGCCAATTCTTGGTGAACAGTATAGTGAATTTCATTCGCATAGTCAGCTGTATCTAGAGAAGGTATCTTGAAAACGTGTATCACAGACCAAGTGCAGCTTTTCCCACGATAAGGTTGTCTGTACAGCTGATCTAAAGCTCAGTGACATCGCCGCGTTCGCTATATGTTATCGGCATGATACGACGCCGCTCATCTGGAGTTTTATACCTGTGTGAATAGGCCGCATCGATCAAAAAGCTTGCCAAATTTTTCCCGTGCAGTCGTTTTCTACCAGGAATTTGGTTGGGCGTATGATCTTTCTGTTTCTGCGCTCACAATCATCAAATCCGTTGTCTATGCGTCTGCCATTTCTGACACAAAAAAAAGTGTGGAGTATATAGCGTTTGTGCGCGAAACGCAGAAACTTTGAGTCAACGGCGTTCGCGCGTGCAGCGGCGGATTTGCAAACGGTCTTTTGCATTGGGTAGGCCTAGTGGGGTGGCAGGGTGCACATGAAACGGGGTCACGCTCCGGGACCCCGTTGGCGGGAAATTCAAAAATTTAATCTCTTCAAAGTACTGAAAAATGGGTTGGGCAAGGTAGTAACTTGAAAAAAAAAGTTGCATATAATGGTATATACTATCTTTTGATATGTTGTAGTACTCGATAGGCCCGAGGGCGCAAAAAAGACTTGGATCGCTGCGGGACCTATTTTGGCGCCAAATTTGAATAATTCGCGATTTTTCGCTATTTTCTGACTTTGACGGGCTGCTGTGCGAGCTAGGTAGCAGCTAGAGCGGCGAGACCGCTTTTGGTGCTCCTTCCCTGATGTCCTCTATCGAATGAGCCATGAACGGAGAGAATCGGTTGAGACACAAAAAAAGTTATCTTGGTGGAACTCCTTTTTTGACTCCGGGGTCAAAAATTGCGCTTTTTGCGTTTCAGCGTCTGTAGCGCTCGAATGCGTTGCCGAATCGGTTCAAAAGTGGTTTCAAACGATTCTACGTTGTAAACTGGTCCAGAAAAGTGTTTTTGCCGAATTTGCAGAGCTAGAGTAACCCTGCCGCGTCCATTTGAATATTGGGTGTCGGGTCGACTTTCGCGATATTATACTCGATTTCGGGATTTTCGGTGTCGCTGATTACGAATTTGGCATTCGTTTGGCGTTTAGATGATGTTTGAACGTACCTATGAATGAATCGGCATGCTACCGTACCCCAAGTGCAGAATTTCGGTTCTGTGAGTCCATAGGAAGTTAGGGGTGTTGTATGTTGATTCTGGGGTATTCTGGGACGTAGATCACGACTTCGCCATTAGATTGGCGATTGGGGCTGTCAGGGGGACGCAACAGCAGATGAGTCACCGTGCGTAGGAGTTCAAATTTGTGGAGTATACTGCGTCCCAGACGACTTGCCTGGTTGGCAACTTTTCAGCTGCGCATCACAGCAGCCTTCATCAGGCCAAGCCAACCCTACACCCCAACACAAGCCAGTACTGCGAGATAAAGCACCAATTCGCACCAGAGACCCTCAAATTGATCACGCAGGCGCAACCACGCTGGCGCAATGGGAACTGACTTAGACTGAACATTACACAAATTTGAACAGGCTGCAATATGAAGAGATTTTTTAATGTTTCGCCAAAATCACGCGCGTCTCTATCAATCACTTCCATATCCTCTGGTGAAAATGAGGTGCCCCGTCTCAATGCAACTGCAGCCAAGATAGAGTGTTCTTTGTCTCCACGGGTGATGGCGCAGCGGTGCTGGCGCGCTCTATTGCGTACAGAGAGTGCTTCGTCTCGCCCACGTTGTATACGCATGGGGGGGGGGGGGGTAAGCCCCCCCCCGCTGGCCGGAGGTGTACCCCCCATACCACCCCCCCCAGGTACCCGCCTCCCGCCTTCCCCAAAAGACCCCCCCCCCTAGAATTTTAAAAATTTTCGCCTGCGGCGCTTAAAAATGGCAAAAATTT
>JASAMZ010012435.1:0-21541 GCA_030248115.1 Linhomoeus sp. GSCO2_2
ATATATACGGATGACAATGTCTGTCTGTGTGTCGGTGTGTCTGTGTGTCTGTGTGTCCGTGACACCGAAGTAAGACATGTGGCATATGTGGTCAGGTAGAGTCAAGGTCGCTGAGTACGGATCCGATGTCCGTTTCTGTTGCTAATTTCGCATTTTCGAGATATTCGCAATTAAAATTCAAAAATGTCGAAAATTGACTATTTCACCTGATGAGCTAGTCGCGAAATTTCTTCAGAAATGGAAAGAGCATGAACCGCTGATAATTTGTAGCCCAAAAGAAATTTTTTGTCAGTGCGGAATTTGATAGAAATACGCAATTGTTTGTCAAGATTTCATAAATTGACAAAATAGAACGTCATTTATTGACGAATGTGAATGCAGAAACTGAAACGTCGTAAGCCAATAAGAATTTGTGACATAGTTTTTCAGTTTTGAAGAATTGCAATTTGGAGATATTGACAATTAAAATATGAAAATGTCGCAAATCGACTTTGTCACCTGATGAGCTTGCGGCGAAATTACATCAGAAGTGGAAAGAGGATAGGCCGTGGACAAGTTGTAACACAAAAGAATTTTTTTCAAATGAGGAATTTCATAGAAATACGCAATTATTTGTCATAATTTCATAAATTGACAAAAATAGAACGTCATTTATTGACGAATGTGAATGCAGAAATTGAAAGGTCGTAAGCCAATAAGAATTTGTGACATAGTTTTTTAGTTTTGAAGAACTGCAATTTGGAGATATTTACAATTAAAATATGAAAATGTCGAAAATCGACTTTGTCACCTGATGAGCTTGCGGCAAAATTTCTTCAGATATGGAAAGAGCATAGACCGCGGATAATTTGTAACACAAACAAAATTGTTTGCTAATTGTGGAATTGTATAGAAATACGCCACAATTTGCCAAAATTCTATAAATTGACACGTCATAACGCAGAAATACGCAACCAAACAAAATTCCTGGTAGAGAACGACTGCACCAAACAGTTGGCAAGTTTTTTGTTCGATGTGGCGTATTCCAACAGGTATAAAACTTCAGATCAACGGCGTCGTATCATGCCGATACCATATAGCGAACGCGGCGATATCACTGAGCTTTAGATCAGTTGTACAGACAACCGTATCGTGGTAATAGCTGCACTTGGTTTGTGGCACACCTTCTCAAGATACCTTCTCTAGATACGGCTAATGATGTGTGTAAAGTTCACTATTGTGTTCACCAAGATTTGACAGACACATTGTTTAGGTTGAACTTTTTACACACACAGCTTGTTCGTCTGATGCGCTAGCCGCGAAATTTCTTCAGAAATGGAAGGAGCATGGACCGCGGATAATTTGTAACACAAAAGAAATTTTTTGCAGATGTGGAATTTAATAGAAATACGCGATTATTTGTCAAAATTGCATAAATTGACTAAAATACAAAGCCATTTAATGACGAATGTGAATGCAGAAATGGAAAGGTCGTAAGCCGATAAGAATTTGTGACATAGTTTTGAAGTTTTTAAAAATTGCAATCTCGAGATATTTTTTTTTCAATCAAAATATTTAAATGTTGAAAATCGACTTTTTCACCTGATGATATAGCGGCGAAATTTCTTCAGGAATGGAAAGAGTATAGGCTGCGGATAATTTGTAACGCAAGAGAAATTTTTTGCAAATGTGGAATTTAATAGAAATACGTGATTATTTTACGAAATTCCAAAAATCAACAAAATAGAACGTCGTTTTTTGACGAATTTGAACGCAGAAATGGTAAGGCCGTATGCCAATAAGAATTTGTGACATAGTTTTACAGTTTTAATAAATTCAAATTTCGAGATATTTAGAATTAAAATGTAGAAAAATCTCAAAATCGAGATTTTTGTCTGATGGCCAGAACAGTTGTTTATTGATGAATGTGCACTCGGAAACAGAAATGCGTACGCTGAAAACAGGAATTCGCTCGCACCAAACTTTTGGCAAGTTTTTTTGTTGGATGTGACGTTTCCACACAGGTAGGAAACATTAGATAAACGGCGTCGTATCATGCCGATACCATATAGCGAACGCGGCGATATCACTGAGCTTCAGATCAGCTGTACAGACAAGCGTATCGTGGGGATAGGTGCACTTGGCATTAAGGTACCGGATTCTTCCGTATAGAAGTCCCCTCTTCCTCGGCCACATCGGCGCCTCTAGGTCATCATGGAGAGGGACTTCTATACGGAAAAACCCGGTCGTTCTCTACGCCCCCCCCCCCCTCTTTCAAACCACCGGATTCTTCCGTATAGAAGTCCCCTCTTCCTCAGCCACATCGGCGCCTCTAGGTCATCATGGAGAGGGACTTCTATACGGAAAAACCCGGTACACATTCTCAAGACACTTTTCTCCAGATACGGCTAACGATGTGCACAAAGTTCACTATACTGTTCACCAAAATTTGACAGACACAAAGTATAGGTTGAACTTTTTACACACACAGCTTGTTCGCCGCGCCTCAGCGCGGCGAGGTGTATATGTTACAGTGAATACCCGCATCCAGTGAAAACCCGCATATGCGGGTTTTCACTAGATGTGTTAGTGAATACCCGCATATGCGGGTTTTCACTAGCCGTGTTAGTGAATACCCGCATATGCGGGTATTCACTAAAGAGTTTAGTGAAAACCCGTCTAGGAGTGCATGGTGAGTTCTGAACGAGTCCACACCAGATTACTGATTGAGTTCACACCAAAATACTGAATCAGTCCACACAAAGTACGTAATACACCAAATTACTACACGAGTCGACACCAAAAGGGGATATCGTAGGTCTGAGCAGGATGTGATCGTAGGCTAGGTGGAGATCGTAGGCCTGAGCAGGAGGAGATCGTAGGCTAGGCGGAGATCGTAGGCCTGAGCAGGAGGAGATCGTAGGCTAGGCGGAGATCGTAGGCCTGAGCAGGAGGAGATCGTAGGCTAGGCGGAGATCGTAGGCCTGAGCAGGAGGAGATCGTAGGCTAGGCGGAGATCGTAGGCCTGAGCAGGGGGAGATCGTAGGCTAGGCGGAGATCGTAGGCCTGAGCAGGAGGAGATCGTAGGCTAGGCGGAGATCGTAGGCCTGAGCAGGAGGAGATCGTAGTCTAGGCGGAGATCGTAGGCCTGAGCAGGAGGAGATCGTAGGCTAGGCGGAGATCGTAGGCCTGAGCAGGAGGAGATCGTAGTCTAGGCGGAGATCGTAGGCCTGAGCAGGAGGAGATCGTAGGCCAGGCGGAGATCGTAGGCCTGAGCAGGAGGAGATCGTAGGCTAGGCGGAGATCGTAGGCCTGAGCAGGAGGAGATCGTAGGCTAGGCGGAGATCGTAGGCCTGAGCAGGAGGAGATCGTAGGCTAGGCGGAGATCGTAGGCCTGAGCAGGAGGAGATCGTAGGCTAGGCGGAGAGCGTAGGCCTGAGCAGGAGGAGATCGTAGGCTAGGCGGAGATCGTAGACCTGAGCCGGAGGAAAGCCTGAGCCTAAGCCTAAGCCTGAGCCAAAGCCTGAGCTTGAGCCAAATTGTATTCATTGTAACGGTGGAGTGAATTGGCGCGGAGTCATTCAGTAATTGCTGCTGAACTTGAAGGGAAAGACATCCAAGGAGAGAATTCAATGCTAAGATGTTTGGAAGGATTAGATTAAAATTATGGCGAGACTTCAAAGCGGATCCTGGAATAAGAAAAGTACCGTGTTCACTTGTATGCGGGTGGCGATTCTGCGGAACAGTGCCGTGAAACAAGCATATGCGGGTATTCACTAACTGGACTAGTGAAAACCCGCATATGCGGGTATTCACTAACTGGATCAGTGAATACCCGCATATGCGGGTATTCACTAAGTGGTTTGGTGAAAACCCGCATATGCGGGTTTTCACTGGATGCGGGTATTCCCTGTCACATATATATACGGTTACAATGTCTGTGTGTCTGTGTGTCTGTGTGTCTGTGTTTCCGTGGCACCGAAGTAAAATGTGTGACATATGTGGTCAAGTAGACTCGAGGTCGCTGAGTACGGATCCGATATCCGTTTCTGTTGCTAATTTCGCATTTTCGAGATATTCGCAATTAAAATTCGAAAATGTCGAAAATCGACTTTTTCGTCTGATGCGCTAGCCGCGAAATTTCTTCAGAAATGGAAGGAGCATGGACCGCGGATAATTTGTAACACAAAAGAAATTTTTTGCAGATGTGGAATTTAATAGAAATGCGCGATTATTTGTCAAAATTGCATAAATTGACAAAAATACAAAACTATTTAATGACGAATGTGAATGCAGAAATGGAAAGGTCATATGCGGATAAGAATTTGTGACATAGTTTTGAAGTTTTTAAAAATTGCAAAATTTCAAAACAAATTTTGAAGATATTTTCAATCAAAATATGAAAATGTTGAAAATCGACTTTTCACCTGATGATATAGCGGCGAAATTTCTTCAGAAATGGAAAGAGTATAGACTGCGGATAATTTGTAACGCAAGAGAAATTTTTTGCAAATGTGGAATGTAATAGAAATAGGTGATTATTTTTCAAAATTCCATAAATCAACAAAATAGAACGTCGTTTTTTTGACGAATTTGAACGCAGAAATGGTAAGGCCGTATGCCAATAAGAATTTGTGACATAGTATTACAGCTTTGATAAATTCCAATTTCGAGATATTTGGAATTAAAATTTATGAAATCTCAAAATCGAGATTTTCGGCTGATGGCCAGAACAGCTGTTTATTGATGAATGTGCACTCGGAAACAGAAATGCGTACGCTGAAAACAGGAATTCGCTCGCACCAAACTTTTGGCAAGTTTTTTTGTTGGATGTGACGTTTTCACACAGGTAGGAAGCATCAGATAAACGGCGTCGTATTATGCCGATAACATATAGCGAACGCGGCGATATCACTGAGCTTCAGATCAGCTGTACAGACAACCGTATCGTGGGGATAGGTGCACTTGGCATTAAGGTACACATTCTCAAGACACTTTCTCCAGATGTGACTAATGATGTGTACAAAGTTCACTATACTGTTCACCAAAATTTGACAGACACAAAGTATAGGTTGAACTTTTTACACACACAGCTTGTTTTCGCCCGGCTTCAGTCGGGCGAACCCGTACGAGAGCTCTTCGTGCGTGCGTGCGTCCGTTTGTCCGTCCGTTCGTCTGTAACGCTCTCAGATCTCGGCGTTGATAAGTTGTAGAAAGGAGATCTTGGGCTATATGGATAGCTCTCGATCACTGGTAATGTTGCAGAGAGACTTCGAAATTCAAAAGTTTGAGTTAGTTCAACTAAAAGGTCTTGACGTGCTCTTTCGCTTGGCAATAAGAATTTGCTTAATTACGCAAACACGCACTACGAAAAGCGACATTCTTGCGTTTTTACAAAGAAATCGCTCTAACTCGTTTAGTATGCGTCATAGAGAGACGATCTTGAGTTTGTTGGATAGCTCTCGACTCACTGATCATTTGGTCTTCTGGTCGAAACTCAAAAGTTTGAACTTTGCAAGCTACAGTAACCCAAAAGTTCAAAACGCAAAACTTCTCTAACTCGCTTGTCTTCGGTCTAGAGAGACGATCTTGAGCTCGTTGGGTAGGTTTCGGCCCACTGATTCCGTTAAGAGAAGTTGAGATTCAAAAGTTTGAATTTTGCGAGCCACAGTAACTCGAAGGTTTAAACAGCAAAGCGGCTCTAACTCGCCCGTCTTACGTTGTAGAGTAACAATCGACACGTCATTTGAAAGGTCTCAACGTGCTCTTCCATGCGACTGCATATATTTTCCAATTAGTAAAACACGCATCATGGAAATCGAATCGATAATCGCTACGCTTTGAGCACTATAAGGACTCTAACTCGCTCGTCTTACGTTGTAGAGCGGCAGTCGTTGACCGTTTGAAACCTTACGCTGAAGCAGTTGTTGAACACTCAACTGAAGAAATGCTTTTGTTTTTTACCTTTGTCTTACGAACAATTTTGTCTGCTAATAAAATTAATCCCGAGCGATCCCAATGTTGCTTTGCAACAACCGCTCAAAAATGCGTGTGTCTTGCTCAAGAAATTAATCCCGTTCGATCCCAATGTTTACTTGCAACAACTGCTCAGAAATGCTTGTGTTTTGCTCAAAAATCTAATCCCGGGCGATTCCAATATTGCCCTGCAAGAACCCCTCAGAAAGGAGCGTGCCAGACAGAAGTAGCGCATGAATAGTGAACTCTGGGCGGGCACGCGTCATATCGGAAAGGCATCGAAATACTTTACAAAAGTATCCACTCTTTTACTATTCCACTTTAGAACGCACACAAACCACTCTGTACACGAAGAAACTCATCGCGCTCTGTGGCTATAAGTATTCACAGCAAAACTGCTGAAACAACAGCTATGAGCGCACACACAGATGGAATAAAGCCCATTATTCGACGTTTCGGAGCTGAACCCGCCGCCTCATCAGGAATGAACAAATACAGTGAGCTTGACGGTCGCTGTACAAAGTCAATAAACAGGTGAGAACAACAACAACACAATAATGACGCACAGGCTAAACACACTACAATGGCACAAGATCGTTGGTCTTCTTGATTTTGTTACTGAATTGGTCTCAAATTTGCGGAATGGCGTCTCCCTCATTACCATTGACCAGTTGACTTCCGTGCGCTCGAATCAGAGCACCCTCCATCACGCGCCTTTTCTTCCAGTGTCGCTCTTGCAACAGAACCTTGTAGCCACTGAGATGGCCACTACAACCATCACCATCTGCCGTGAAGTGCTTCGCCATGGCACTCTTCATCTGTTTTCGCTGATATTAGATTTGTGCTGCATTACGCGGTTGCGCAAGGGCTTTGAAGTTTGCCCGATGTAGTGCTTTCCGCACGAGCAGTACAAGGAATAGACAGAGGCAGCTTTGCTGTCGTCACTGACTCGGTCCTTATACTGACTCAAGGCTGTGCCTAACTGGGCTTGGCCTCTGCCATAGAAGGCCCTAATGCCGAACGACTTTGCCAGTCTACATAACTTCTCTGATATTCCAGGAATGTACGGCACCGTCCATTGGTATGGCGAACCACTCTGTATTAGTAAAACAACTCCACTTTTGAAAACAGCTTGTTTTATTTGAACCGGAAAATTTGAATTTTTGAATTTTCGCAAAATTTTTCCACGTCGAAATTTTTTCCCCCCCCCCCCCCCCCCCCAGAGCACGCTGCGCGTCGTCATAAGCTATCTCTAAACAAGCTGTGTGTGTAAAAAGTTCAACCTATACTTTGAGTCCGTCAAATTTTGGTGAACGGTATAGTGAACTTTGTACGCATCGTTAGCCGCATCTGGAGAAAGTGTCTTGAGAACGTGTACCTTAATGCCAAGTGCAGCTATCCCCACGATACGCTTATCTGTACAGCTGATCTAAAGCTCAGTGATATCGCCGCGTTCGCTATATGTTATCGGCATGATACGACGCCGTTTGTCTGGTGTTTCCTACCCGTGTGAAAACGTCACATCCAACAAACAAGCTGTGTGTGTAAAAAGTTCAACCTGTACTTTGTGTCTGTCAAATCTTGGTGAAGAGTATAGTGAGTTTCATTCGCATAATTAGCCGTATCTAGAGAAGGTATCTTGAAAACGTGTACCACTATTAAAATGCAGCTATTACCACGATACGGTTGTCTGTACAACTGATCTAAAGCTCAGTGATATCGCCGCGTTCGCTATATGGTATCGGCATGATACGACGCCGTTGATCTGAAGTTTTATACCTGTGGGAATACGGCACATCGAACAGAAAACTTGCCAACTGTTTGGTGCAGTTGTTCTCTACCAGGAATTTCGTTTGGTTGCGTATTTCGCGTTATGACGCTTTTGTCAATTTATAGAATCTTGGCAAATTGTGGCGTATTTCTATACAATTCCACAATTGCAAACAATTTTGTTTGTGTTACAAATTATCTGCGGTCTATGCTCTTTCCATTTCTGAAGAAATTTCGCCGCTAGTCCATCAGGCGACAGAGTCGATTTTCGACATTTTTACATTTTAATTGCAAATATCTCTAAAGTGCAATATTTCAAAACTGTAGAACCATGTCACAAATGCTTATTAGCTTACGACCTTTCAATTTCTGCATTCACATTCGTCGATAAATGACGTTCTATTTTTGCCAATTTATGAAATTTTGGCAAATAATTGCGTATTTCTATGAAATTCCACATTTGAAAAAATTTCTTTTGTGTTGCGAATTGTCCACGTCCTATGCTCTTTCCACTTCTGAAGAAATTTCGCCGCTAGCTCATCAGGCGAAAAAGACGATTTTCGACATTTTCATATTTTAATTATAAATATCTCCAAATCGCAATATTTCAAAACTGAAAAACAATGTCACAAATTCTTATTGGCTCACGACGTTTCAGTTTCTGCATTCACATTCGTCAATAAATGACGTTTTATTTTTGTCAATTTGTGAAATTTCGACAAACAATTGCGTATTTCTGTCAAATTCCACATTGACAAAAAATTTCCTTTGGGTTACAAATTATCAGCGGTCCGTGCTCTTTCCATTTCTGAAGAAATTTCGCAGTTAGCTCATCAGGTGAAAAAGTCGATTTTCGACATTTTTTGAATTTTAATTGTGAATATCTCGAAAATGCGAAATTAGCAACAGAAACGGACATCGGATCCGTACTCAGCGACCTTGACTCTACTTGACCACATATATCACATATCTTACTTCGGTGCCACGGACGGACGGACACACACACAGACAGACAGACAGACAGACAGACAGACAGACAGACATTGTCATCCGTATATATACACCTCGCCGCGCTGAGGCGCGGCGAAAAAACTTGCGAAAAGTTTTGGTGCGGTCGTTGTTTATCAGGAATTCCTCTTTGCGTACGCCCTTTCTATTCTACGTTCACATTCATCAATCAACAAAAGTTTTGGCTCACGAAATTTTGACATTTCTTTCAAATTTTGAACATTTCTATTAAATTTTGTATTTGCAAAGAATACCTTTTATGTTACTAATTATCCGTAGTCTCTGCCCTTAAATTTTCTGAAGAAATTTTGCCGTTAGCCCTTCAGATGAAAATGTCGACTTCAACATTTTTTTAAATATTTAATTCTAAATTTCTCAAAATTGCAATTTATTGAAGCTGTAAAACAGTGTCACAAATTCTTATTGGCATATGGCCTTACCATTTCTGCATTCACATTCCTCAATAATTGACGTTCTATTTTTGGCATATTATGGAATTCGGAAAGTATTCGCGTATTTCTATCAAATTTCACATTTGCAAAAATATTCTTTTGCGTTACAAATTATCCGTTGTCTATGCTCTTTCCATTTCTGAAGAAATTTTGCCGCTAGTCCATCAGACGAAAATGTCGATTTTGACATTTTTTGTTTTTTAATTCTGAATATCTCGAAATTGCGATTTATTAAAACTGTAGAACCATGTCACAAATGCTTATTAGCTTACGACCTTTCAATTTCTGCATTCACATTCGTCGATCAATGACGTTCTATTTTTGTCAATTTATGAAATTTTGACAAATAATTGCGTATTTCTATGAAATTCCACATTTAAAAAAATTTCTTTTGTGTTGCGAATTGTCCACGTCCTATGCTCTTTCCACTTCTGAAGAAATTTCGCCGCTAGCTCATCAGGCGAAAAAGACGATTTTCGACATTTTCATATTTTAATTATAAATATCTCCAAATCGCAATATTTCAAAACTGAAAAACAATGTCACAAATTCTTATTGGCTCACGACGTTTCAGTTTCTGCATTCACATTCGTCAATAAATGACGTTTTATTTTTGTCAATTTGTGAAATTTCGACAAACAATTGCGTATTTCTGTCAAATTCCACATTGACAAAAAATTTCCTTTGGGTTACAAATTATCAGCTGTCCGTGCTCTTTCCATTTCTGAAGAAATTTCGCAGTTAGCTCATCAGGTGAAAAAGTCGATTTTCGACATTTTTGAATTTTAATTGTGAATATCTCGAAAATGCGAAATTAGCAACAGAAACGGACATCGGATCCGTACTCAGCGACCTTGACTCTACTTGACCACATATATCACATATCTTACTTCGGTGCCACGGACGGACGGACACACACACAGACAGACAGACAGACAGACAGACAGACAGACAGACAGACAGACAGACAGACAGACAGACAGACAGACAGACAGACAGACAGACATTGTCATCCGTATATATACACCTCGCCGCGCTGAGGCGCGGCGAAAAAACTTGCGAAAAGTTTGGTGCGGTCGTTGTTTATCAGGAATTCCTCTTTGCGTACGCCCTTTCTATTCTACGTTCACATTCATCAATCAACAAAAGTTTTGGCTCACGAAATTTTGACATTTCTTTCAAATTTTGAACATTTCTATTAAATTTTGTATTTGCAAAGAATACCTTTTATGTTACTAATTATCCGTAGTCTCTGCCCTTAAATTTTCTGAAGAAATTTTGCCGTTAGCCCTTCAGATGAAAATGTCGACTTCAACATTTTTTTTAATATTTAATTCTAAATTTCTCAAAATTGCAATTTATTGAAGCTGTAAAACAGTGTCACAAATTCTTATTGGCATATGGCCTTACCATTTCTGCATTCACATTCCTCAATAATTGACGTTCTATTTTTGTCATATTATGGAATTCGGAAAGTATTCGCGTATTTCTATCAAATTTCACATTTGCAAAAATATTCTTTTGCGTTACAAATTATCCGTTGTCTATGCTCTTTCCATTTCTGAAGAAATTTTGCCGCTAGTCCATCAGACGAAAATGTCGATTTTGACATTTTTTGTTTTTTAATTCTAAATATCTCGAAATTGCGATTTATTAAAACTGCAATACTATGTCAAATATTCTTGTCGACATGCGGCCTTACCATTTCTGCGTTCAAATTCGTCAATAAATGACGTTGTATTTTAGTCAGTTTATGCAATTTTGACAAACAATTGTGTATTTCTACTAAATTCCACATTTACCAAAAATTTCTTTTGTGTTACAAATCATCCGCGGTCTATGCTCTTTCCATTTCTGAAGAAATTTCGCCGTTAGCTCATCGGGTGAAAAAGTCGATTTTCGACATTTTTGAATTTCAATTGTGAATATCTCGAAAATGCGAAACTAGCAACAGAAACGGACATCAGATCCATACTCAGCGACCTTGACTCTACTTGACCACATACAGTACGTCATATATCTTACTCCGGTGGCACGGACGGACGGACACACACACAGACAGACATTGTCATCCGTATATATACACCTCGCCGCGCTGAGGCGCAGCGAAAAAAATTTGGCTTTCTAGGTGCTTCGTGGCGAGCGCTAGCACGTGTTATGTTAACTGAGCGCATTACCGGACCTATAGCACTCCTTCGCTTTACAAGCGGCGGAGTGCCAACAAGAAGGGACCGCCGCAATCGCGGCATGACAAGTGACTTCAAAGTGCCGATTGGGGCTCTTGTGGCGCGACCAGCATTGAATTCGCCCGGGATGTAATCACCGAGCCAGATGAGTTGTCTAACTGAGGATTCGTTCAGGGCCGTGCGCTCCATAGCTGCGGTATTTGTTTTGAGTTTGTCCTTCTCCTTACTGACGGATTCGATAACAGCTTGTACTATGCCTGAACCTCTCCGGGTTGTCTCCTTGTCTTGGCTTTGTCCTCGCTTGTCACACGTTTGTCTGCAATGCAACCCTTCAGGAAGACGCGTAACATGGCCGCCTTCACTGTCCCCGAGGCTCAACTGACCTTCGAGCAACACACCAGCCATCCTGGGTGTGGATGTTGGCATGGATCTTGAATACATCTTCGCCAGCGTCGGTCGCCGCGCACCAATCGACGACGACCACAACGACAATGACGACGACCACAACGACAATGACGACGACCACAACGACAATGACGACGACCACAACGACGACGACGACCACAACGACGACGACGACCACAACGACAATGACGACGACCACAACGACGACGACGACCACAACGACGACGACGACCACAACGACGTCGACGGAGGCCGCTTCTTGTGAACGGCGTTAAATGGTAGAAGATGGGGGTATGTACTCCATAGTCTGCGTGCAACCTGTGCGATTTGTGATCACGCGTTCCGAAGTGTTGTAGCATTGTAGCGCAAGCACACACTGTCACTACCAAACCAGGACTCTTACGACGCTACAGAATTTCTCGACTCTTGTGGCAAACATGTGACCGCAGTTCAGAAGTTTCCGCGATAAGCACACCTCCTCTGCCGACTTTGCGCGGTGCTTCACAGACAAATCGGGTCAACAACTCACCTACTTGGTGACTAGACTATGTGTGTTAGGATGCCCGGTTAGGAACAGCTTGCGCTTATCAGTGCGCGTAAACACAATGGGGTCGCGGTTAGACGACCCATTTCAGCCCGGTTTCCTTATCAGTCTTAACTTTGATGCA
Organism: Linhomoeus sp. GSCO2_2; assembly: GCA_030248115.1. Lineage (NCBI taxonomy): Eukaryota > Metazoa > Nematoda > Chromadorea > Monhysterida > Linhomoeidae > Linhomoeus > Linhomoeus sp. GSCO2_2. The sequence goes on from JASAMZ010012435.1 coordinate 12,445, forward strand.
CCTGTATTGCGTGAGTCAGTTGACAACATCCTGCATTCGCGCTTCCTTTGGCTGTCAACAGAACAACAAGCTCGGGCAGTTTATAAGCTCGACGCAAAACTGAGACTTATCAGAAAGCGAAAAGCTTCAATTGAGAGTAAGAAAACACTAAGAAAATCCTAAAGAATGAAGTTTGAACTATTGGTGCTGCTAGCGGCAGCTAGTATTGCCACTTCAAGTTACGTTCCCGAGAATCCGGGCGTGCGATTTCGCGTGACCGACAAACTCTTGGACGGAGTCATGAATGTGAGCTCAAATTGAACTTACAAAATGGTTTGTCTCGAATTTGTACCTATTTGTAACATTCCAGCTGACAAAGGACATGATGGAGCATCACAAGGAGCTGATGACTGGACAAGACCATATGCGAAAGAGAGTCCAGGTGATTTTCGGTTTGGAGCACGTTGTTTGTGCAAGTTCAAACGCATTGCGGGATTACGAAGCTTCCGTCCCCTATCCAGTCATTCCGCGTAAGTAATGGTACAAAGCACGACGCGACCAGGGCGCCTACTCATAGTTTCCAGTGTTTTCCGCAACGCATTGATATAACAACAACACGAACACAACACGTTTATGACACTTGAACTGTTTCAGATCCAAAGTTTCGACTGGGGCGACTTCAAGGTCGAATTCGCCCCGCCCAACCTGCTGACGATGAGCCAGTCGAACAGCAGCGTCGCACTGGACGTGATGACCAAGCTAACGGACGAACACGGCAAGAGGAAACGCGGCTGGATGACGGTGAGAGGACAAAAGCATCTCTTTTAAAAGTGAGATAAACTTCTGGTGACTGAGATACAGTACTACCCGAGAGGAATCTTTCGAATGGTGGTGTGGTGTGAAAACTGGAAAGTGAGGCACGAAAAGTGAGACCAAATCGAGTGTTCAGAATAGAGCTAATCTGAAAGCAATCCTTAGAATCGAGCAGTTCAGATTTCGCTGGCCAACATCTCAGGCGACCTTGCCTTCTCCTTCAACAGAAGCGAGTCCAACCGGCTGGAGCTCGGCATCGCCCGCTGCAACGTCAGCATTGGCAACGTCAACGTCACGCTTGATCGTGAGTCGTGAGCTAACCAGTTGCTTCTGCTCAGTACATTAGAACATCATTACAGTTGTGGCGAGCAAAGCTGCTGACTGTAATTGCTACTAAGGCGACTACACGCCACACTTGTCTTTCGACTGACATTTGTCCTCTGGAACGTCTCAATGTGACTGACATTTGTCCTCTTCAGGGTTCAAAGGAGCCACTGAATACATGAAGAGCGCGGCCCAGTTAGCCGGTCCCATCACCGCCGCCCAACTCCAGGGCACCGCCTGCGCCAGAATGGAGATGCTGTTCGGGTTTCTCTCCATGGTCATGGACCACTATCCCAAGGCCATGCCCTTCGCCGGAAGGAAGCTGGCTTTTGACACCAGCCTCACGTCTGAGCCTAAGTGAGTGGCTGTTGCAGTGTGAGTAACTGGAGGGAGGGTGTTATAGTGGCATCACCCATCCACCCCCCCCCCCCCACCGAATAAGAGGAGTTGTTAACATGTCGTATTTGGGTGATATTGCACTTCAATTGCATAATTGATGGTCACGAATGTTGACATTTCCAGTAGGTAGATACATCACTGAGCAGGAATCTGTCTAGCTATGTTCCTCACCCCTCTGAATGCCAAAGAGATCACTCCCCTCCCATTTCCACTGAAGTCAACAGAGTAGAGAATGCACTGGTCTTTCACAGCGAGTAAGGTTTCCAAACTCATCTCATCTTTGCTTCCAGGGCCACTTCAGAATACCTCCAGTTCGACCTGTCCGGCTACGTCTTCAACCCTCGGATGCAGGACCGCATGGCCGTCCAGTTTGACCCTCACCCCCTGGTCGACAGGGTACGGTATTTCTGATCCATTCCACTTTGAATTTCCCCATTGACGTAGCCCAATTCAGGTGGACAACCACCTGATGTTCTACGGCTTCCTGTCTGATGAGGTGGTCAACCAGCTCATGAAAGAGGGCACGAAGATCGAGCCTTTACCACTGCCCATCAGACCAGAGGGCGAAACAAAGGAGCTGTTCGACGCCTTCAAGCAGGCCACTGACGACATGATGAAGGAGGCAGAGGTCAACTACGAGCTGAGCGAAGGTGTGCAGCTCAACAATGAATGCTCGTGTACTGTACACACGCATGGGAAAAAGATTTGTCCACTAGACATCAATAAATGGCAGCTGTATAACCACTGGACAAATCAAATGCCCAACAACCAATGTATGTAGTCTGTCATGTGCACCTACCACAATGGCCACTTGATTTGCCGATGTCTGATGGATGACGACCCACTATTTCTCAAGTCCCAACTGGCTTTGAGAGGCATTGTTACTAAATTGCCAGCACTCCCAATGGTCTATCCATCCAGTGCCCTGATGGTTAACTCTTCTATGAGGGACCTTCCATTTCAGAGCACAAGATCCACATGGAGGGCATCGAACCGCCCCAGTTCACCTTCATGCCCAACCCTCTGAAGCCCAAGCACCACTTCAAGGTGTTGACCATCTTCGACGCCAAGTTCAAGGCCAAGTCCACCCTTGGAGACAGTGGGGAGACTGAACTGGTACCGATCACGGTCCAGTTTGAGGCTGAGGCCGTCTTCAATGCCAAAATGTAAGGAGGATTGCAACATTGTTACAGTACTTCAACTTTATAACATTATTCATTCACTTCAGCCGAAATCTGGAGGACAAGCGCTTCCCCAGGCTCAAGGCCAAGGCGCACATTACAAAGGTGGAGGTGCTGTCAGTCGAATTCCCCGAGGAAGTCGAGCTGTCTGATGAGCTTCTGAAGGACTACTCAAAGGCCCTGAAAAGTGGGTGGTCACTGCTAACTGGAAGCTGTGCTACATTGCTTCCTTTGAGCCTTTACACTCCCAGACTTGCATAGGACGCAATCTCTCATATTGTACTGACTTCTACATAAACTGACTTCCTTCAGAACTCTTCTCCAAGGAAGGCAACGACCTACTGCAGACTGGTGTTTCGGTTGTGAACAACGAGCTCGACAGGAAAGAGGAGGAGATAGAGAAAGCCATGGAGGGACACAAGTCCCACCGTGGACACAGGGGCAGGCACCACGGCCACCGCCGCCCGCACCACCCTCGCCACGGCCCCCACCACTACAGGTGCTGATTGCATCTTCATCCTGCAATCTATGGTTACTGTATCTTCCAGAAGACGTCAGGAAACCCTGCTTCATTCCTTCAGGAATCGCGAGGCGCTGGCCATGTCCGCCATCTCCTTCCCAGAGGTGGAGTTGAGCTTCCAGCGGCACACGGCCGTCCTGGGACTGGAAGTGGACATAGATCTGGAGAAGATCCTCGAAAGCATGCCACAGTACCGCCGAGGACCCCACAGACCCCATCCCCACGGCCCTCCTCCCCCAGAGCCCAGTGAAGGAGAGGAAGAGGAGGAAGAAGCTGCCCCCGCGCCTGTGGAGGAAACTGAAGAAGCTGAAGAGAAGCCTGTGGAAGAAGAGGAGGAGGAAGAAGGGAGTGACAATGACAGCGAGGAAGAGGAAGAAGAGAGAACGCCCCAGGACAAGTCACCGGAAGACGACGACGACAATGATGATGACGACGACGACGACGACGATGACGACAGCTTCTTCTTGAACTTCATGTCTTGAGTGCAGGCAATGTTCCAGTGTTTGTACTACAATGTGTTGGTCTCTACTGTAGTGAAGATGGTGTGATGAACGCGATTGCTCAATGGTTCTTTTGACTGATGAGTACTGTCCTAGCAGCTGGTGTCGGTACTTAATGAAACAATCAGAGCACGAACACATGCACCAAATGCACTTGCTGCATCCCAAATTCTTTACCGCAAGACCCAGCCAAAAGTTCGTAGGATTCAGAGCACCCAAAGTCCTACAACCTCAAAGATCAATGCTAAGCCAGACACGACAGATCCAACAGCCCACAAGACAAGCCCTTGTGAGAACACTTCGAAATCAATAGGTTTTGGCTCTGCCAGTTTTGTAACAAAGCTTTTCGCGTTGCTGAGCAGACTTGTGCCAGAAGAGGACGACACATCCCTTCTCTGGTACCTTCTAGCCCAGAATGTGTCCACCAGTTCCTGACTTGCCATCTTCAGTATCATCACATTGGCTTTGTCGATGAAGGGCCAGCTTCTGTGGAAGCCATATCCGGCGAGCTTGGTGCCAAAGGCGTACTTTTCAACGGGGAATCTGCATCAAAGGACAATGCAGATTTGGATTTGTAGGATAGGTGGGGGTTGGGTGATAATGGGGCATATGTACCTACATCAGAGGATCATTAATCTCTTTCCATACCACCCCACCCATCCCCACACCTGTGGCCACAAGAGCGGTGTGACAGTAAAAGGTACATAGGTATTATAGGTACATTTTGCGTCCAACATCTCACGTCATCAATTGGCAACTGATAGGCTGGTACAGTGGAGGGCCCAGTGGTCCCAAGTGGGTGAACATCACAGCTGTCTTGTCCCTGCACAGCGCATCCATATTGAATGTCCCACTGTTGACAACAGTGATCTGATCTATCAGCTTTAGATAACCTTCGCCAATTGTGTTGTTTAGAAATTCCTGCAAGATACCATCGGACAGATTGTCTGGGACAAATAGGCGAATATCTCCTGAAAAGATACATCCATACTCAGGTGACAGTAGACAGCGTTGCATTTATGGCATCAAATTGAGCCCTACCACTCTGTAGCTTGACGCTGAAATCATCGATTGACCCGATCATTGCAGTTCTGGTGGTACGACTAGCCTGGCTCCGAAAGGCAGCGAAGTAAAGCAAGTACACAGAAGTGAATCCCAACAGTTTTGACACTCCAACGATAGACTGGCGCACACATCCGTCTTGTGAAATTGAAACTGCAAAATTGTTGAACAGCCCCTCCACAAAAATGAGCTTCTCAAACACTGTGTCATAAACTGTCAGAATTGCCACACAAGTGCACAGGGCCAACACAAAACTCCAATGGAATGGTATGAAGTCCGCTACAAGACTTTCATGCAGCTCCGCGGCAAAAATCAGATGGGGCACGAATCCCGTTATGGGAACAGAGTACGTGACGAAGTCGAATCTCCAAGGATCTTCAAACATCCCAAGGTTGCCCGTGAAGAAGACGTCTGAGTGGTTGTTGGATAGGCTGCCAACGACATCTAAAGAGAAGATCGTGGTGACAAATGTAGACGGATCGAATGCAACGCTACCAGAGTCTAACAAGCTGTTTTAAAAAAGTTGAGTTGTTTTATTAATACAGAGTGGTTTGTGAATGTTTTAAAGTGGAAGAGTGAAAGAGTGGATACTTTCGTAAAGTATTTAGAAGCCTTTCCGATATGACGCGCGCCCGCCCGGAGTCCACTATTCATGCGCTACTTCTGACACGCTCCTTTCTGAGAGGTTCTTGCAGGGCAACATTGGGATCGCCCGGGATTAATTTTTTGAGCAAGACACGCATTTCTGAGCGGTTGTTGCAGGGCAACATTGGGATCGCCCGGGATTAATTATTTTTGCAGACACAGTTGTTCGTAAGACAACGGTTTAAACAAGGGAAACGTGCAGGAGCCCCTGCATCGAAGCACTCCGACCCGACTAAAGGAAAACAGTCTCGCTCAAATATGGATACTTATAGTCTGGATCCCACTCCACAAATGTCTTTTGGAAGGAAGCAGTATCTTCTAATTGTGCCGTCATGCCTTCCTTTCTAACACATCCAGCGTTTCGCTGCCGAGGCCGACGTTGAAACAACTATGCTGAACGCTACATTATAATACGAATTTCACTGTTTGGAAGTAGACGTGACACCGATTGGGAAAGAAAATCTCGAAATAGCCGAGAATCGCCATTACGACATGAGTATCATCACACTTTGAGTTTCGTCAGTTTTACAGTTCGTTCAGGAGCACCAGCATCGAAGCAGTCCACCTAGGCTTTGGGCGGGGGCAGCTCCAGCACGTGGGAAAAGCAGCGGTCCACTGCCTCGATCAGAATTTGCCGCTCTTTGACTTCGGAGACCAGCCGGCTGTAGCCTGAAGGAGACAATATACACTGTAGGCACGATTGACAGCTCGCAGGCGATTCGTGTACTCTGTTCAGCCTGCCACCCACCCGGCCTGTTACCACGATGGCGGTCAGCCCGAGCTCTGTGCTTGTCGGCGTCTTTTCGCCGGTTAAACTTTTTCCTGCAACTCCGGCCGCTGCACGCGAATATGGGGCGGCTGAGATGCTGTGAGCAATGGTTCTCGGCATACCTGCAAAAGCAACGCGCGTGTATGACCTAAATAGAGTTGGCCGCCGGCGGAAGGCAAACCCGACTGACCAGCGGGTAATCTTCCTCTGAGACGATTTCTTGGCCTCCATTGGGAAGAGCACAATCCACCGACTGCACACTTGGCACTTGAAGCGGCAGGCAGGCGCCTCCATCTCGTCGTCTGCAAATTGCCGCAGTGGGATGGCAACGTTGGCGACGTCGAGTGATCAGTGAAGACCTACCTCTGTACGAGCGCCCCTGTGGCAGTCTTTCTAAGCGAGCCCCTCTGTGGTCGTTGGGCCAAAGGTCGTAAATTCTGCCCACCACCTTGTTCACGAAGCATCGGACTCCCTGAATGGGACGCTTTCTTGCAGCAACTATGTAGGAACACCCTAACCTACTTCTCTGGGATGGGAAGAAATTCTGTCAAGTGTAGGTAGACCCAAGATAGATCCGAAATCAGAAATTCTTACGTAAAATTCCACAGTGGCCAGCTTGAACTTGGTCCGCAGGTACATCAAGTCGTTCCTAAGCTTCTTCTTCGCCCAGTCGGCTGCTCTATTCTTTAGTACCTTTTTGTAGTCGCCCAAAATCTCTGCAAGCCGTTCCTGGCAGCGCTCTGGCACTGCTACGAAAGGCGTTCCTGGCATTGCCGCCGTTTGGGCGCAGCCGATTAGGCGCCAGAGACTTCGGGTTCGCTGCCAAACCAACGGCGACGCCCACTCCAGGTGTCGGCCCTTCCGGTCAACAACGTCACCGCACACGGTTGCACCCTTCTGTCTGTCACAATTCTGTCACAGGACCGCTTTCAAACACTTCATGCGGGCGCTCGAACTCAGCACGAAAGCAAGTACTTTACGCACGACACACCATCACAGCCGCAAACAACTCATGACAAAACGACAAAATCAGTGCAAGCCTGAACCACATAGTGGAAGAAGGGGCACCGCGCCCGAAGTGAGCACGGTACTATGGTTCCATTCAAATTGGAATTTCGGCATTAGGAAAGTGGCTGTTTGAAGGCAAAATCGACACAATATGGAGATACCAATAGCGAATCCGCGTTCCTCGCCGCGAAATACCCTAGAATCGACATTTCAAGCCTACAATCACCTCACCATGAGTTTCATCAATGCAGGGCTACGGTAGGTCGAATTTCGGCCAAAACTCGCGAATCTCGATCCGAAACGCCAAAATAACGCCATATTCGGCATCAGCGACCTCGAAAGTACCGGGATCGACTCCAACATTGATTTTGACCGCTCGGGTGGAAATTCGAATTTTGGACGCGACCGGGGTACGGTAGCCGGAAAAATATTTTGAAAATCGATTCCGGATCAGTTTTCAACGGCGAATCGCGTGGTGCAGTCCATTTGGCCATAAATTATCGCAATCGGGCGCTAAAACGGCCGAAAGTAAAAAATTGGAATTTTCGACCCCCAACGGAGACCGGTTGCCAAATCAGAACTCAAGATTTCCTCGGCGGATTTCGGCGATTTTGGTCTTAAACGAAAGAAAACATGTTAATCTTGCCGATTGGAGATATCTGGCCCGATCCAACAACTCCCTGATTTACTAGGATTTTTGAAAGGCAAATTTTTGTGAAAAAACCACTTTCGGCTACCGTAACCCGAGAACGCGTCGGCCGATTGGCTCGGGATTTTTTGTCCCCTCTTCGTTTCGTCGAGGACTACAACATATCCAAAGGGCATCAAAATCGGCCCATTATTCCAGAAAGTAGCGGCTACTGAACACCCTCTCAGTAAGTAAATTTTCAAATTTTTGAATTTTTCTCAAAATTTTCCCACTACGCGAGAAAAACGAAGGTCCGTCCACACCTACTATCCCTCGAGAGCTATCGATTAAAAAAAAACCCCGTCCAAATCGGATGAGAAATGAGGCACGAAAGTGAGTGGCGAAAAAGTTAGTCGGTAGCAGCTCCACTATAGCACTCCGCCCCTTTTGGGGTCGGAGTGCTAAAAACCAAAAGTATTTCTTTAGGAATGACCGTTCAACAACTGCCTCCACGTAAGCTTTCAAACGGTCGAACGAATGCCGCTCTACAACGTAAGGCGAGCAAGTTGCAGGGCCCATTTGCTGTTTGAACCTTTGGGTTACTGTAGCTCGCATATTCAAACTTTGAGTTTCGACCAATAGAAGAACAAATATCAGTGAGTCAAGAGCTGTCCAGCAACTCAGGATGGTCTCTCTACGACGCACGCTGAGCGAGTTAGAGCGAATTCTATGCTAAAACGCGAGAATGTCGCTTTTCGTGGTGCGTGTTTGCTAATTAACAAATTTTTACGCCAAGTGAAAGAGCACGTCGAGACCTTTTAGTTACCTTCGCACGCCGCTCTACGACGTAAGACGAGCGTGTTAGAGCCGTTTTGCGCTTTGGACCTTCGGGTTCTGTAGCGCGCGCATTCAAACTTTTAATTTTAGGACTCTCTCTTAACGGAATTATCAGTGTGCCGAAACCTATTCAACGAACTCAAGATCGTCTCTCTATGACGGAAGACGAGCGAGTTAGATAAGTTTTGCGTTTTAAACCTTTGGGTTACTGTAGCTCCCGAAATTCAAACTTTTGAGTTTCGACCAATAGAAGAACAAACGATCAGTGAGTTGAGAGCTATACAACCAACCCAAGATCGTCTCCGTACGACGCACGCTGAGCGAGTTAAGAGCGATTTCTGCGTTAAAAACGCGAGAATGTCGCTTTTCGTGTTGCGTGTTTGCGTAATTAAGAAATCTTTTTTATGCCAAGCGAAAGCGCACGTCGAGCCC